>VXAB01001867.1:32968-57874 GCA_013399175.1 Odontophorus gujanensis
TTTTAATATTTCAGATACCTCTTATATCTACAAATAAAGAGGGATATTTTCCATGGCCGTTTGCTGTGTTCTTTTTCTGATGCTGCCTACCTGGGTGCCTGTATTGTTCAAGGTAAGTACAAGCAGCAGATTTGTGAACAATAATAAGTAACTCTTATTATTAAAGAGTAATCAATATACAGCGAAATGCAAAACTGGTGTGAGATTGATAATGAGGAAAGCACTAACTTTTGTAAAAATTATTTTTATTTTTTTACCTGTACTGTTTCCCTGCATTGGTGTCTGTTGTAAAGTGTTTAAGTAATTCAGCTTATGGCCAACTGATGGCAAACTGGAACTTCAAAAACAAATGAACAAAAAACCAACAAAAAATTAAAAAACCACCCTGGCACAAGCAAAGAAAACAACAACAACAAAAATCTCACCAGCTGATTGACTTAGAATTAGAGTTAAAAAGTATGTCATCAGTATTAGATTGCCATTATAAAGCAAGTAAAATTCTGTTCTTTTGCTATCATGAATGTAAATATAATGTGTAGTAAACAGGAAAAGGTTCTATTCAGTGCAATTTCTTGTGGAAAAGATTATCATTTCATTTGTGTAATGTTGTGATGGGGAAAACATGAGGAAGAAAACTTCTTTAAGGGTTCCATTGCACTGGAATAGGCTGCCCAATGAAGTTGTGGAGTCTCCTTCTCTAGTGATATTCAAAACCCACCTGCTTTAGTGTGGAGTTGGACTAGATGATCTCCAGATGTCCCTTCCAAATGACTTGTGAATTCCTTGACAAAGCAGTAGACACAGTTCAAGGAGAAAGATATTTATCTTTTCCTTTCTCCCTAAAAGTTACCAAAGTCAGAATTGAGATAAATAACTTGGAATGAAAATAGTTAGCTAGATGTCCAATTAGGGACTTCAAATGTGTGCAAGTTCCCTTTATTCTACCTTAATCTGAATGAATCTCTTCATTTGTTATGAAGCAGCTTATCCAAAACAAGATCAAGTCTAGACCTTATTAAGGGAGTCTTACCTGAAAAAGTAGAAACCAGATGTCTCACTTGAGTATCTAAGTGATCATGTTTTAGAAGGGGAACCAGGTGTCCCACCAATGGTAGAGACTGCGTTCCTCTGCGTTCCTTGAATTAAATCAATCTGTACAAGTGAGATAAATTGGTGTAGAAAACAGCATGGTCTGAAATATGTTGTTTTTGTTCTGTCTAATATCAGAATGATAAATAGTAAAAACGGGAGGGTTTCCTATGTCTTCTTTGCAGACTATGTTCCGCTACAGATTAAGATTGCTAATTACTTCTGCGGTTAATAAAACATGAAATTTGCTTGCAACTTGGTGATTGTAGTTTCAGCTAGGTAAAAGTTCTTAAAATTAGCATTTCTTCAGAGGTGCTTCTTTCTTACAGTCCCTGTATTACACTGTTTACCAATTTGTTTCTTCTAACTTCGCAACTTAATTTTTCTGTTCATTTTGTGTTTTGAATCTGTTTAGCTGAACTTGGTGATTATGATCCTGATGGACACCCAGAGAATTATATCAGTGACTTCAAGATTTTTCCCAAACAATCACAAAAACTTGAGAAGAAAATAGCAGAAATACATAAAAATGAATTCAGGTAATTTAGAGTGCTGCTTACTGATGTCAGTTAAGGATTTATTTTATCTGTTTCCATGTGTATTAACCCAGGAGGGTTTATTCCTTTGATTTTAATAGGTGCTCTACCAGTGTAATGTTTAATACGCTGAATTTGAAAATTCAGTTCCAGCTTAGTGGGTTTTATTTTCCTATTAACCTTCATTAATTATAACTGATTCCCACATGTGTGCTGGTAATTTAGATCGTGTTTGCTTGAAAGATGTGTCTGATTATTGGGAGTAACTCGCATCATGGGTGCTGCAGTTGATTAACAGTGTCAGCTTTCAGTCAGGGATGAGTTATGTGGAGGCCATCTTATCTTTTGGTGTGAAATATCTAAAAGTAATTCAATTACAGAATTCTAGATAGATACTTATTGTAATGGAACTGTAATTAAATTCTTATATCACAGTTTTGTTAACAAAGATACAAATTATACAGAAATGTATTTAATTTAGTTCTTCGCAAATCAAAGGAGGTTGTATTCAGAACTACGCAGAAACTTTTTCTGTCCTAAACTTTCAATTGTGTGACAAGGAGGAGCGGACAAAGATAGATTAATCTCTTTTCTGGTTTCAAAGTTGAATGTGTCTCTGAAGTACTGTATTTCAGAAGAGTAGTAGCAGTGCTTTGTGCAACTGTACCCCCTTCAGGATTGTCAGTGAGTAACATGCACAGTAGCCGATACAGAAGCTACTCATCAGGTTGCATGTTAGAGAATGTTCCTTTGAGAACCAAGAGGGGAATAGGGTGTGAAGAAAATTAAGTAAAATCAAACTATTGATTAAATAAATTAAGAGGATAATTTCCATTCAAAGATTATGAGATTCATTGCGCTTCCTTGAAACATGCCTATCTTGTTTTACAAAACGAAGATTGTGAATCAATTCCTCTCCTGCACCAAAAAAAAAAAAAGGAAAGAAAAAAGAAATTATTATCAGAGGAGTTAAAAGTGCGAAACTTTTTTTTTTTTCTTTCAGAAATCTATCATATATGTCGTTCAATCATAAGGTAAAATTAGTGATGAAAGCGTCTTCCATTTTTTTCTTCCTTAAACTTACGTGTTTTGCTTATATTTCTTTCAGCTGCAGATTTCCAAAAGTGAAATTCAAATTCTAAAAATGAAGATTTTTCTTCTTTTAAGCCATGGTGCAATTGGGAAGATTTTGATCCCTTTGGTTTGGCAAGAACAAACTTGTCTTTTATTTAAAATTAGGCGAGAGAGGCTAATTTTAGGAGGCTTGTTAGAGGAAGCTGATGGCTTTTTGTATTATACATCTCTTCCCTGAGCTGTTAGTTTCTCAGTTGTGTTTTCGTCTTGTGCGTAATTCTGCCCACACATCATGAATTTAACCTGCTAGTTACTCTACTATGAATAATCAGGCACATTTTTAGCTCATTTTGAAAAGCCCTATTCTGATTAGAATAGTATTCCTCATCCTGTGACAGTGATTGTTACAAGCCTTCACTCAGGTCAGTCTAGGATTCTGCTGGTGTCCATTCCTAGCCCTCTATTCCTTCTGTCACTGCCTGTGACAGTATGCCCTGAATGTCAGTAGTCTTGGTGAGGGACACCATTAATTATCGTCTTTTGGAAATTCAGGCAAATTGTATCAGTTCATTTTTCTTTCCCTGCTGACTTCTTCAAAGAATCCCAGGAAGTGTTCGAGGCAGAACTTTATATTGATATATAGCAGAACTTACCATACATCTCAATTCTGTCTGTGTTGGTAATTCTCTGTAGTAGGTTATACCAATTTGCACACTGTTAATGTTAGATTTAGTGGCTTATAGCTCTTTCTAGCCCCCAGGAGCAGTTTACTTACCACTCTTTCTCCTTCCTGACTACTTTTTTTTCTTATTATCAGCGTACAGTGTTCTTTATATATTTTTCTGGCTGCAAAGACAGTTTGAGAGCTGTATGCATAGCTTCTGCTTGGTCCTGGCAATTTGCATCCATAGCTCTGTCTTTCCAAGATTGATAACCCTGTTACACTTTTTTACATCAAACATTCAGTTGTCACATAAAAGTTTTACCTTTTTCAGAATATTTAATTCACTGGATCTCTATTCTAGGAGTACAAATGAATAAAACATATCTGTCATACAATGAACTATATGCAGAAAGGGGTAAGATAATCAGATTCCAGTGCCTAACCGTAAAAAGATTATTAGAAAAAACACTGAGTTGTCAGGATTGTTTCTTATTTATTGGCATGTGTTTCACTGCATTCAGTAGAATTTTTTTTATGGAATTGGTATTTTGCTTCTCAGTGAGTATTGTTAAAATTGCTGAAGAAGGTCCCCAGACCTCATCTTTAAAAGGCACTTGAGTCACATGTTAGTGAATAGAAGAACAGAAAAGACAAAACCATTTTAATCCAATTGCCATTTGGTGAACTTTGAAAGAGTTACTTCTGAGTGTCTGCAGATGAATCTGTCCCTTCATTTTCTTCACACATGTAAACAAAAATGCATCTGTCTCCTGCAGCAAGATTCTGTGCAATTAAAGCCCTGTGGCTTGGGGAAGTGCTAGCTCTTAACTGAATCCTATCAGCGTTGTCATCCTCATGGTCCTGCAGCATGCTGTAGGAATTTGCCTTTTGAAAGTCACATAAGAACAGTGAGATGAATGTCTGGGAAACAGCCATAGGATGCTGTGACAGCTGCCAGTGACTTAATGAGTTTTTTGTGTCATTTAGAAGTCTTGTTCTTATTAGTTAGAACAGATGTATGACATGGTACTTCTATTTCTTACTTTGTTTGCCTATGATAACATCACTAGATTTTAACAAAATACAGCCTTTCTTATGACCATCTTCTTCACCTGGTTGCAAAAATTATGAACGTGATGGATAGACAAGTGAGTGAAAGCTTTGTTAAGCTGTGTTTCATTTTCTTGTGAGTTGTAACTAGTTGTTCTCATTGAGAAAGGGAGATGTAATTTAATTGATCTTTACCAGTGACTGGGCAAACAAATGCTGTGATGTCATATTCTCATTCTAATTAAGACCTCTTTTGAAAGATGACATACTGCTTAGAGAAAGAGATTATGGCATAGCAGCTTAGAATGTGTGAGTATACATTAGGAATGGATGTGAAATGGACGCTTGTTCTTGAAAGATTCAAAGTTGGTTTGATCATTACATGTTTGGGTATGGATGCAACAGCGCAGCTACTGAATTCATAGCTACTTGCATTTCTGCTTACCCACCACTTTTAACAGATTGGAAGAGATTTTGGCCATAAAAGCTAGATATTCAACGGGTAAAACAATATATACTTTCTTCTTCACGTGAGATGAATGCTTATTTGTGTCTCCAGGTTATTAATTTCATATTTTAGCTAGACTAATGCAAGTGTTTATAAGGCTGCATTGTAAGTCACGCAATGTTTTTTATTTTTCGCTTGTCTTTCAAGGAGAAGTACATGGAACCACACATGCAGTTCTTAGATATTTTGGCAGTATTTTGTCAGTATCAAAGATATTTTATGCACTGTATGAGCTTCAGTATATAAAACTGTACTTTATTTTTTATTTCTGGTGACCAAAAAATCCCAGTTTAACAAAATTAAAAAATATTGTGTAGATTTGTGAGGGAAGAAATCAAAACCACAAAAAGTCGAACCCACCAAGCAAACTTAGGCAGAATCACAAAATCGTGATAGAGGAGGGGCAAGTTAAGTGAAAGGCCATTTCTTCAAGCTAAAACCAGGGATACTAAGGTTACTTTTTTTGTTGTTTGTTTGTTTTGTTTTTCTTCATGTGAAAAGATGACCCAGGTGGTCTTGATCTCTTTGGAATTTCAGATCTTATTTTTAGCGCATTAATAATTTCACAACTGTACTCAAAACAGTTGTACTTTTTACTGTGTGCTTAAGCAACTTACTTTAGTTCCTGGCATTGTTTTGATTGTTATTGGTTTTTACAGGCTCCTCTTTACAAGTAAATGGAGCCTATAAATATAAACATACCTGCTGTCAGTTTCTAATTCCAGTTTTACTTCTGTGTTGTTACAAGTGTGTCATTTGTTTTAAATGACAGATTAAACCTTCAGATTCTTTTATGGCATTCACAGTGCCTTCTGTGTTCTCCAAGATAAAAATTTATTCTATCTCAAATCTTGTGTGTTTAGACAGTATTTATAACTCTGATTAATTTCCATCTTTTGAGGGATACCTATCAACCAGAGCTTCCTGAGACCAGACACCTTTAAACCATAGAATTCCACAGAAAAGATCCATATATAACCTGCAGAAGGGAACATCTGTTTGTTGGAATTATATCTATTTTCTCCTCTTTTTGGAAGATATGCAATGAAAGTACTTAGCAGTTGGGGCTAAAGATATTTTTTTGTATCCCACCTGCAAACTGCTTCTGACCTGAAATATGAAGTCACGTAACTTAAATGAGTATATTTTGTAAACAGCTATTGATTTACGTAGAAGCCCCAAGGAAACATAATCTTGCCAATTAAATTATGGAGCAATTCAAATAGCTACTTATCAGTTTAATTTCGTAGGTAAATTTAAATTATTTATCTTTACTTGGGGGTTACTGATGTGGATACAGGCTCTAGGTAGTTGACTGCTACTTACTTGGCTATCCTCTCCAGTGTATGACATTTTCTAGATTCTGCAAGTTTTATATGGGAAAAAATCTTTTGGGAGAAGGGATTTCCTCTGAGACCATGAAATCACTGGCATGTTCTGTTAATAACTATCTTAAATAAATAAATAAATAAACTTAAAGGGTAGTATTTTCATTAAAACCAGATTAACAAATAAATGCTTGTCTTTGATGAAAGTTAAATGAGAAGCGTTTAAATTTGTTTTGAAAGGTGTATAATTTATACATAATCTATATTGTTACTATGCACTGTTGACTTAAGCATTTTTAACTTAATTTGACTGCTCTAATTCTTTTATTTCCTTCACCATACCATCAGTTACCATGGGCTTGTACTGGTGTGAAGATAATAGGGTTTCCTGGTCTACACTGATCTGCTCTCTAGCTCTCATGCAGACATGGAGCTGCCAGTGGAGTTGTTGGCAAGCTTAACTATGATTATTACTATTAGAGTATATCATGGGAGCTTGTCTTAGGAGACTTGGCAAAGGTTGCTAGAAAATGATTTTCTTTGTAGGTGTTAATATTGCTTAATTCAAGATTAAAGCAACTTTTTGCACGATCTTAAATATATTAAAAAAGAACTAAAACTGAATTCCTGTTCAGTACATCTGGACCAAAGTGGATTTTATATGACATTTAAAAGCTTCTTTCAATTAGAAGTAAACATTATCTGCCTTTATGTGTTTAGTGCTGTTACCACACTCACTGGCACATTACATTTTGCTTCTTGTACCACCCTAATCACGTTGTATCCAATGGCCTCATACAGATGAGAGTAATCCAATCAAAATGACATATGTTAAGCACCCATACTTGCAGTCATACCATGGAAGATAGAAGCCTGTTGTCTGGAAATTTGTTGCCTATGACACTGATGGAGAGGATTCTGGAAAAGAAGAGGATTTGGGCTTAGAGATAGCTGACTTACACACTCAAGTAGTCAAAACCTTCGTAGTTCTCATCTGTGTGAAGTATATCAAGGACTCTGGAGAGTTGAGGAGGAGGAGGATGTGTAGAAGGAAATCACAGGCAGATTGTCATGCCAACTGCTTGGGGTCCCACCTACACTACAGCTGGGGCTATGCTGAATGCCTTCTTCATTTCAGCCTTGATACTCTGAGGTAGCTCACTTAATTTCCTAGTGCATGCACTTGTATTTATCATCATGCTGTATGTTGGCACATGCTACTGCAAAGTCAAAATTATCTAATTCTTTCTAATGTAACAATCTGATTTTAACATGCTGTTCATTATGTTTTAGTGGGTGGAAAACATTGTTTCTGTTTAGCAGTAGTAATTTGACTGATTTTGACTGAATTAGAGCTATGACTGTAATGCGTGCTTCATAGGTACATAGAATTTTCCTAGGATGGTATGGGTTGGAAGGGACCTTGAAGACTATCCATTTCCAACTCCCTGCCATGGGCAAGGTTGCTACCCACTAGATCAAACTGCCCAGGGCTCCATTTGACCTGGCCTTGAATGCTTCTGGGTGTGGGTCAACCTCAGCTTCTCTGTGTAACCTGTTCCAGTACCTCCCCAGTCTCTATGTAAAAAATTTCCTTCTGACATCTAATCTAAACCTTCCCACTTCTACTTCAAAATCATTCCCTCTTATCCTATTGCTGTCTGCCTGTTTGAAAAGTCAGTGTCCCTCCTGTTTATACGCTCCTCCTTTTTTAAGTACTGGAATTACAATTAGATTTCCCCAGAGTCTGCTCTTTTTTCAAGCTGAACAAGTCCACCTCCCTCAACCTGTCTTCAGAGTATATTGCTCCAGCCTTCTGAGTGTCTCCGTGGCCCTACTGTGGATTCACTCCAGCAGCTCCACATCTTTTTGGCAGTGCAAGGCCTGGATCCAGTACTCCAGGTGGGGCCAGCTATCGGGAATCTCTGAGATAGGCTGATAGTTAATTCCCTCTGTAGGAGTTGCAGAACTGGAAAAGGGTATAGTGTACATCTCAGCAGTTATGATTGCTAGTTCTTGAGCTTAGGTAGACCAGAGTGGCAGAATATAAGAAGATATGTGTGTGATATGGGATCAGACTAAAATACTGCATAAAGTAAACCAAAATGACTACCTGCATTCCTGAGTTGGTTAAAGAAGTGATACGTAGGGATAGCATGTGCATTCTTGCTTGCTGTATGAATCAATGTTGGGGATGTATCCCTAAGTGTAAATAGTCAAAAGTGGTATGGATTAAAATACAACCATCATAATCCTCAAAAGAAAAAGAAGGATTGATATAGGCTGGTTTAGCAATAAGGATCAATGTATTAGTTTAAGGACCAGTATATTAGTTTAGGAATTAATGCGTGCTATTTCTAAAACTTTCCAGTTTAGCTTTGCTCAGTATGTGGACAGTCTTGTTTTTCTGAATGATCCTGAAGCACTGAAGTCCCAATAGAATACTTTGGTCTTTGCATCCAGCATTTGCAGGTACTTTTTCTTGGGTTGCATATAAATTATTCTGAGTTACAGAGTAACAAGATAGAAAGCTGCTCATTTTGGCATAACAAGTGATGGAAATTTGCCAAATGTGGGGAAAACAGCTAGCAGGTTAGCCAAAGGACGCTGTGAGTAAGCTGATGACAAAAGAAATGAGGATGAAGGAAGGGGACGAAGACCCCGAAAGCTGTCTTCTGCACATGCCCAGACAGACATAAACATATATTAGTGAGTTCTTGGAAAAGAATGAACATGTATGCCAGTGTATTGCATGTGTATGTCTTAGTAGTTTAAATGTAGAGCCTGAATTCTGAAAGGGAATGCTTGATTAGTCAAGTTGCCCAGTACGTATCCCGAGAATAAAGGGACACTGGCTTTCTAACACTTTATTGGATTTAGGGAATTTTCTTCCTGGATTTTTCTGATGACTCCTCAAGGCTATTCTCAATGACTTCTTCTTGCAGTCTGTACGCGTATCTGGGGTTGCCCCAGCTCAAGTGCAACACCTTGTACTTGGCCTTGTTGAATCTCGTTAGATTCTCATGGTCCCACTTTTCAAGCTTGTCCAGATCCCTCTGAATGGCGTCCTATCCTTCTGTTGTATCAAGTGCACCATTTAGCCGTCAGTAAACTTTTTGAGGTTGCACTTGATCTCCCTCTCTAGCCTGCTGATAAAGATGTTGAAAAGCACCATTCCCAAGACTGACCCCCTTTGGAACACCACTTGTCGCTGACCTCCAACTAAAAATAAAACCACTGACCACTCTGTCCCTTTTCCAGTCACTGTTGACTTTGCCTGATAGTCACGACTTCTTGAATGTGTTGGAGAGTGGCTTGACAACTACATCGTCCAGTTCCTTCAGTGCTGGGTGCCGTTGCCCTCTGTGTGGCAGTGGCATGCTGACGTTGCAGGGGTGGAGCCAGGAGCAGTGGCAGGATCACTCCCTGTGTGTATAAAACATAACAGTAGGGAGCAGAGCAAACAGCATGGGCAAAAAGGGCATGGTATGTTAGAAATGTGTGGCATGGCAGTTTGCGTGGGCAGTTTGAGCAGGAAGGGTGAGGAGGGAGACTATCACTGTCCACTCAGGAGATCAGTTCACCTACCAGCTGCCTTGCAGGCAACAGATCTAGCCATGGTCTCTGCTAGAAAGCTCTGGCAAGAAAGAATGTGTCAACTCAGGTGGAGTACTTGCCCAAAAATATGTCAGGTCAAGTCTCACGCTGCAGTGAGTCCCTGAGCCTTGTGCTGCTGGTGAAGAGTGGCAGGGATTCCACCTGCATGAGATGTGAGTAGGTGGATGATCTACTTAGTGTGATGTGAAACTCAAGGAGGAGGTGGAGAAATTAGTAACTGTCTGCTGAATCTGCAAGAAAGACACTGGTGTGATACCTCCCAAATGGTGGTCGACCCCTTGTTCACTGTTGACTAGCAGAGGGAGGTGATTTAAGGGAAGAGGAAGAGTGGGAACAGGTTCCAGCTCAGCATCACAGTGGGAGGTAATTTGCTCCTCTAAGCCCTGCCCAGGGTTTCCAGGTTCAGGAAATGAATGTAATATTGATTAGAAGTATTTCAATATTGATTGATCAGTACTGTTCAAAAGTTGTGAATAACCAGCTCCCCTGTACCTAGTCTTTTCCCTGAAGAATGGTGTGTATGCTGCATTCCTCAGAGCTTTGCTCCTCAGAACCATTTTTTTAAGTTACCACTGTGTGCTTAAAAACAGTTAGAATCAATGGGCATTACCTGTAATTCTGGATTCATTTACTAGAACGTGGTAGGAGTTAGATGCTGTTCTTTGCTTTGGTGTTTTCATGGCATATAGAGTACTTCCAGTAGCATTATGGTGAGGAGCAAGTTTGTCCCTTTGGGATGACGCAGTCACAGAAGTAAAGGCTGATTCTTTGCAGATGAACCAGATGTTTTTTCCTCCCTTCTCAGGTCTTTCTGAGACAGTAAGAAAACAAAATGTGTCAATCCATGTAATGTTTCTTTTTGTGAGAATTACAAGAATGATTCAGTAGAAGATACAGTTTATTTTAATTGAAAAATGTGGTTTGTTTTCTTGCAATAATGATATTATTGCATGAATATGTAGGTGTCCTTTTTCCCGCTTTTTATTGTTCTCTTGGAAATAGCAGTCATAATTATGTTCCACTGCGTCGTTGTTTTCTTTACCAAGATAGTTCTTTTCAGCCTCTTGGTGAAATTTTGATTCAGATTCCACACATTAGCATACTGATGTATTTAGATGCATGTTAGATGTATAGGAATTTCTTCATCTGCTGAAAGGACCCATATCCTTTGCTTCTGCCCTCCTCTCCACCAGGTCTTTGTTTGGGAGAAGACTTTAAGGGGTAGGTATATCTAAAACTACCTGAATGGATCTACTGTGCTATTAACAACTCATCTCAGTAGATGTCCACATATCGTGGGAATAGATTTCAATTTAAGTACTTTAAAACAACATCTGTGCTAGAAATTTGTGTCTGTTGAATAGGCTTCAAGGTCTTTGCGTCACTGCATCAGTTGTTGAAGTACAATTGAAATACAAATACCTAAACAGACTTCGGAGCAACTGTGTCAGCCAGGTCTGTGATGCCACACAAATAATTCAGAGGGTTCTGGTAGAGGGAGTTAGTTAGCAGACACATATTACAGGGTGCAAGATACAAAATTAAGCATTTAATAGACTCAGTAAAAGAAGTTGATTATTGCTTTAAAGCAATTACTTAGGTTTTTCTCTTTCTCTGTACAGTCAGGAGGGCAAAATATTTTGCAATAAAAGTTCAAATTAGTATTTAAATTTTCTAATTTTCTAGGCCCTAGGTTTTATATGTTTCTGCTCCATTTCAGCAGTTCAGCTAATCTCTTTTCATATGCAGACCTGTTTAAATACTTTTCTCTCTCCAGATGCCAGTGTCCTGGGCAGTTCTAGGGGCAATGTTATTGCATGGGTAATGTGCAAAGCCTTGCCTCTGACAAATTGAGCCACAGACTAAGAGCAATTTCATTTGCTAGTGTCTTCATTTAGCACTTTTCTCTGAAATTATCATCACCATTTTGCTGTTACATCCATCATAGCTGAAACACAGATAATTTTAGTAGATTTCAGTTCTGTTTTAGTCCCTCTCTGTTCTTTGTACCTTCATTGTATCTAAAGTATTAGCAGACAGATTATATGAAAAGCATCTCTAATGTCTACTAAAATCTCCTGAACTTAGATCAAAAGTAAACCTACTCAGGATTTTTAGTGCTATAATTGCATAACTGTTAGAGTTTCAATCATGGAAGGTTTAAAGAAACAGGTAGGTAACTCTGAGATCAGTATGAGATGTAACTAAGCATGTAGCTTCTTTATGCAACATCCTGGCTTCTTTAAAGGAAGTCTAGATAGCCCTTGATCTACTGAAGGATGCTTCATACAAGATCTGGGGTGTAGCAAGAACAGGATTTCACAGTTGGGCATCATCATTTAAATAGTCGTTGTTGTCTCTCCTGAGACTACAGCAAAGGACGTTCTAGGGCAACACAAAGGATATTTGGTAGAGATGGACCATCTGATGTTATTTAAAGCTTTATGACTTTGTTTTTTTCCAGGTTTGTTAAGAGAAGAATATGAAACATTTCTTGGAGCCAGATTGTTATGTATATGTTTAATTCTGTGAATTAATTATCTTTAAACACTCTTCAAACCATAAACATCCAGAAATGATTTCTACATGGGGCTTGCTCAAGTACTGTATATATCTTCTGTATTTTCCAGCTGGTTACTTTGATGAACATAGAACTGAAACAAAAGAGTGCTGAATAGTTATTCTTTTTATTAACAGTTGTTTATTAATAGTAGATTAATAATAGTGTTTCAAAGCACTTCATAAGTTAGCAAGAGAAATCACGGAACACAGATAAAATGACTCGAATAAGGTCATTCAAAATGGCACTGAGAATGTCACTGAAAATGTCACTGAAAATGCTTATTGCTGTTATCACTAAATAATCTTCTCGGTTTATTGAAAGGGATTGATGCTTGATCATGGGCATCAGGTAACCTCAAATGAGAGATATGAAGGGGAGAAAATTCTAGAGTCAGCCAGCAAAGCAAGTAGATCATTGCTGTGACACATCTTGAAAGTATTCCTCATGTGCATCCTGTCTTTGAAATTCTTCAGGGCTGGAGGCTTTTTGAGAAATGAACAGAGTTTGTGCATCCTCTTGTGTGTAATTCTCATGAGCCTAAAGGAAAAAATAAAGCCTTCTGACGACTTCTCAGTCTTACGAAAGACTTTGTTTGATAAAAATTTTATTAGAAACTTTCTGATTGATTGATTGATTGATTCCTGTCATGAATAATTCATTGCTAACAGTGGTGGAGATCTAATTTTACAGATAATTTTTATTTTGTTTCTTTATTTTTAATTTGTAACATGTTTCTGATCCTGCTGAAAAACTGTCTGGAGGGAGATGGCAACTAGAGTGGTTGCTACATATAAAAGTGGGATTCATCTTCAGTTTGGTATTGAATACATGGTGACTAAGTTGAAGTAAGCACATATGGTCAAGAGGAGTGACTGCACTTAAATTACTCATGGGCTTCATCCTCCTTCAGGCCACACTGACTCCTGCACCATGGACTCATCCATGTCTGCGTGTGGAGATCTGCTCAGCATGGTGCCCGTGGGCTGCAGGGGACAGCCTGCTCCTCCATGGAGCTCTTCTGGGCTGCAGGGAACTGTTCCTATGGGCCTGGAGCTCCTCCTGCCCTCCTTGTGCACTGACCCTGGGGGGAGCTGTTTTCTCATATTTCTCACTCTTCTTCTCCAGATGCTGTGGTGAAGTAGGTTTTCCTTTCCTTAAATCTGCTTTCCCAGAAGCACACCCAGCATTGGTCAGGGCTCAGCTCTGGCAGTAGTTTTGCAGCAACTGGAGCTGGCTTTATTCTGACATGGGGCATCTGCTGGGCTCTGCTGAAGGGCTGTGGTTGTTACTGTGAGAGGTTGTTTGCTTTGAATAGAAACTTTAAGTTTCTATAGCAAAGGCAATAAAAGGTGTATCTATTGTGAAATTCGTGATTAACATTAAAAGGTGGCTTTTGTTTGCTGATACCATTCACTATAGATATCTTTCTATTTATTAAAGAAAGTTTCATCACTAAGTTACAAGTGAAAAGCATATTATGAAGGTTGAGTATTATTCCCTTGGTAAGAGATGAATCAGGATTTTTTTTTTCATTTTATGTTACACAGATCTTCTGCTTTGTGCGCTTTTCTTAAGGCTTTCCACGGTAACCATTTGATCTGATAACATCAAACTTGTTAGTTTTGGCTGCATTTTTTTCAAGTATCACAGCTCTTCAGCTCTTTCCACCTGATATGCAGAAATTCAGCATAGTTTCAGGGATTATCGATGAGGAGAGCATGATAATAATTTTTTTCTTTTTAGTGTGCCTTCTTGCTTTAATAATGATTGCAAGTTTTTTTTTCCCTTTTGGAAATGCCAAATCCAAACAACTCAAACCCATAAATCACATTATTTTTAATTGTTTATCACTTCTCAGTCTTTTCAAACTAAAAGACTGACTGCTTTCCTTGGTGCCAGCAAAGGGAGTTGTGAAAAAATTGGTTTTATAAGGTATTGTTTTTTTCTATGAGGCTCAGCTTAAAATCATCAATCAGATATAACATTTGTTTGACTTCTCCCTATGGAGCATAAGCAGTCTAAGTAATTTAGGTCAATTTAGTTAATTACTTCTATTTTGTGCAGTTTGTAGGTACATGAAAGAAGCTTGCTCTATCAGAACTCAACAATTATGATTTATTAGTCTTGAAAAGAAACAGAAAATATCTAGTGGAACTGTCGAAAAGTTAGTTGGGCAAAATAAATGTGTTTGGTTTTGTTTGCTGCCTTCATGCTGTCTTTTTAAATATGTAGCTGTGCAAATGCATGTTTCCAATTTTTCATGTTCCCTTTTATACATGTCTTTCTCTATTAGGTACTGGTGAAGGAAGAAGAAAGGTGCTTCTTTAATTTTGATGGTTTAAAAAAAGTTCTGAAATGAAATGCAAGTAGTCTAGTATCAAGGAGGTCCAAAAGCCATATTGGGCGTTAAAGGACAATGGAGTCCAGATGAGTTGAAATCTTTTAACAACAAAGGTTAATGACAGTGATATTGCCATAGGGCATTAACGTGTCAAATTCAAAATAGGATTTGATATCTGTAAGTATGCTAGGATCATCTTCAGAGTTCAGATGAACTTTGGACAGGTTACGGAAACTTGTATTATTCTTCATCATTGCACTGAACGTTTGTCAGTGCTCATTCCTTTGTGACACAGGACACAACATGAGAATGGGTGCCGAAGTGGAGGGGTATGATAAAGTATGATCATTCCTGTATTCCTTGAAGGATTGTTGGTGCTCCATTTCTGGGATAACGTGAATGAGTAGGATTTATGAGGCCTGGCTTTCTAAAGGTCCTGAGCAGTGCTTGTCATAAAACCGTGTATCTGTCAGAATCACAATCTGTAGTCTTACAAATATCTAAACAGAATAATACTTTGAACAGTTCACTGTCAAACAGGCATTGCAAATCCAAGTTAGGACTTAGAGTAACATTACTTAGAAGAGTGAAAATGAAATCATAAAACTTCATAACTCAAGGTTTCCGTGCCATGTTTGAGGCTTTAGTCTATATTCATGGTTGATTATAGACACCCGAAAAATAGGGGCATATAATGGAAATGCTGACAGATTCTAAACTATCATGGAGGTAACTGGCCCTGCTATAATTAGGTGTGCATCTGAGTAGACTGTAATATGATTGCTGTGTTTATACCCTGGAAGGAATGTTTGTTAATCTGGACAATCCTTTTAGATGAGCAAAACCTTGTGGAAAAAAGATGCTGAAGTTTACTTAATATTCAGGGTGATGTGCTTCTGTATCAAAAGGCAAGAAGTATCTGCTGGATATTCTATTACTCTGGTTAACTGCAAAACATGCTTGTATCTCACTAGTGATTACAAAAAAAAAAAAAAAACCTATCAGAATTTACCTGAAAAAATGCTGCATTGTGTAGTTCAGTTCTGGTGATAGCACAAGTTTTATATCTTTACATTGTAAATTGGATATTATTGAAATTGTTTGTATTTCATTAAGAATTTTTCTTTTCAGAGGTCAGAGTCCAGCTGTTTCTGAATTTAAGTTGCTCCTGAAAGCACATTCATTAGAAACTTATGGTGTTGATCCTCATCCTTGCAAGGTAACAGTTTTTTTTTGTTTGTTTGTTTGTTTTGTTTTTTAACATTTAATAAAAAAAACATTAATTGAATTTATTTAACTCTATTTTTTTTTTTTTTTTATTTTAGACATTAGCAGGNTTTTTTTTTTTAATTTAGACATTAGCAGGGAGTCAGTTATAAAAGAACTTACCCTAGTACTGCATTTAAGCCATAGACGAATGTTTGAATCTGTGCTACAGTCAGTATATAGTATTGTGTCAAATATACAATACAAATATAGTAGAGTGTCAGGCCAGAAGCTATGACTATATTTGATAGTTTCTTTGCACTTACTGCAAAGGTTTTGTAAATGCTCCAGGTATTAAATACTTGTTTGCCAGGAATTTGAAGATTCAGGCTCACTGTTATCCAGAGTTAGAAGCAAATTGTCAGACCTCAGCAAAGTAGTTTTTTTGAATACCATGAAAATATGTCAGTCTTAGGAAGAACAGCAAATTGAGTGATTGTTTTGTGGTTCTTTAAAAGAAGGTGATTTTAGTTAGAAGTTCTGATTGTCATTTACACCTATGTTTTCAATTACTTGGTTTTATCTACATACTCTGCAGCCTGTTAGTTTTAATGTTTGCTGCTTCATTTTTTAGTTGCTGCTTTTAATTTTAGGCCAGCTTGTACACTGTCTAATTTAGTCAAACAGCAGAAATGTGGATTGTTGTCCATTTGGCTGCTTTGATGATGAGTGCCTTCAAACAGTCACCTCTAACATAAAACTGCTTCAGATTTCACATATACTCTGCTAGGAATGGTGCTCCTGTGTGAAACAGAGGGTCTGATTCAGAAATGAGTGAAGTCAGTGACACTGTAAACTTTAGTTCAAAGCTGCACTGCAGATGTTAAGAGGACATCTCTTATGCTGGCGCTTGGGACAGAATCAGAATTCATTCAGTACCTCCTCTTTATCTATGAAGCAGGACTTATAGAGTGGGGACACACTGGAGTTTGTGGCCTGTGATGAAGAAGTTTTTAGACTTCTGGAAGTCTAAAGCACAGTGGCCTACAAGATGCTCCTTCCAGTTTTTTGTCTCTTTCTCAGGAAACAAATTAGTCTGTGATTATTATTCTTGCTTAATTGAGCACAAAGCACAAAAAGCCAGATAAACTTTAACAAGGTGAGGGTCTGGGACTTGGGATGGGCAGGAACTTCAGTTAATACCAAAATCACCTTATTCTTAGCTCAGAAAAGTTGAGGCAGAACTTTCATTGTGGAACTGAACATTTTTCAAAAATGTTATTTCGTAATTTAAAGGCAATTATCACGAAATGTTCTGGTTAAACTCAAGAGTGCTTGCTTACTTTAATAAATGTTGTCTTTTAAAAGTACTGTCACAGTAGAAATCTCACAGAGGAAGAAGGTATTGTGAAATCTTGCTTTGCCTCAATTTGTTGTAAGTCTTTGTTCCTTAGAAGTGTACAGCTTGAAAGAAAATTAATTTTGAAAAGGAAAATAAAATACAGGTAGCCTATAATTATATTATATAATTATAACTTCTGCCATCAGTAATAAATGCCTCACTGGATAAAGGCAAAATTATATTTCTTTTTTCTCTTTTAAGGACTCAACAGGGACAACTACATTTCTAGGATTCACAGCTGCAGGATTTGTAGTTTTTCAGGGGAACAAACGAATTCATTTGTTAAAATGGTAAGCATGTAAGAATGCATTCATATTCAAGGGTCTTATCTCCTGTGTCTTCCTTTCTATTATTTTCAGCTGTATTTGCTTTCTTTAAGATGAGCCACTTAAATATTCCTTCTCTTGCTTTACCATGTTTCTTTTTTTAAAGGACCTCAAATAAGAAGCGGAATAATTTGATTTTGTTCTTCCTCCAATGAAAAGGATTTAACAGAGTACATTAGTCAACATAATGTAAAAACGCTAAAATGAGTAAGCTGATTTTTCAATTCTGCTAAATTACCAGTGAAGTGTATTGACAGAGATGTCTGGAAAAGTTTACAAAAGTCTACCTGCACTTTTATATGACTCTTAAGAAACTGATTGCTTCCTCATTCAATTAACTTCCTTCAATTCAGAAACAGTACTTGATGAGTAGAGGATGAGGTGATAATGATAATGCCTTTGAATTGCTATTTTTCTTAAAGGAGTGGACACGTGGACAGTTGCCCTGTAAGTCTTTCTTTTCATTGTTTTCCATTTTATGTTTTCTCATAGAATCATAGAATGATTTGGGTTGGAAGGGGTCTTTAAGATCATCTAGTTCCAACTCCCCTGCTATAGACGGAGACATCTCCCACTAGAACGGGTTGCTCAAAGCCACATCCAGCCTGGCCTTGAATGCCTCTGGGGTGAGAGCATCTACAACCTCGCGGGGAGACTATTCCATTGTCTCACCACTCCCACAGTAAATAAAAACGTCTAATCTAAATCTACCCTCTTCTAGTTTTTCCCCTTGTCCTGTACTACACGCCTTTATGAAAAGTCTCTCCCCAGCTTTCCTGTAGGCCCCTTTCAGATACTGAAAGGCTGCTATTAAGTCCCCCTGGAGCCTTCTCCAGGCTGAAGAGCCCCAGCTCACTCAGCCTGTCATCATAGGGTTGGTGCTCCAGCCCTCCAGTCATCTTCTTGGCTCTCTTCTGGACACTCTGACAGCTTTATATCCTTCTTGTGTTGGGATCTCCAGAACTGGACTTCCTCTTCTTACTTTGTCCTTCTCTCTCTCTTTTTTTTTTTCTTTCTTTGATGGAGGGTCTTTTTCTCCCCTCTTTTTTCCTCCTTTTCACTTCTTCTCCCCCTGCCCCCAGCTATTTCCTTTAAAATATTTTACTTGTTTGTCCAGTCTCAGCCATGTTTAAGGGAGAGATATAACTGAGCTTCTACAGATGGCATGACAGGAGGTGGCTGTACTCTCAGCAGTGTGGTGCAGTGTAAGTACAGCCATGCTTAGAAGTTCATGAATCTCATTTTGATCCTGCTGCTAAACTGGTGCAAACATCATATACCTAGAAGGACTCTCAGCCTTTCTTGTGGGAAGGAAGTGGCTGGAGATGAGGAAATGGTGAGGCAACTGTTTACATAGAGATGGGTTCTCCTATACCTATAGAAATCTCCCTGAGAGCTGAATAATCTGAAATCCTTGGAGGTTTAAAGTCTGTGTAGTTGTACACGTAACATTCGTTTCTCTATGCAGCTCTGGGGATGTTTATCACATACTGTGCATTTATGATCCTGGATTCATATTGTTTGTTTCCCTAAGGTTAGGTTGCTCTAGTAGGAATGCTCAAGTGGTGTGTGTTTTTAGCATCTTGTCCAGTAACGGTTGTGTCATCCTATGATAGAAGGAGAGAATATCTCTTGCCAAGCTTCTATCTACCACACTATGGGAATTGAGCTTCAAAGTGCTTTATTTCTCTTGTTTCCATGCAAGGGTAATGTGACTTTTTGAAGACCTCTGTGTATTCATTTAGTCCATTGACATGTAAACAAAATAAAATATTGATAGATGAAAAACCATCAAGTTATGCTGTGTTATCAGTGTTATCAGCCATCAGTGTTATGCTGGCTATTGGAAGGTTGATCTGATGAGATTGATCTGGACACAGTGTACTGCTTGTACTGCTCTTTTAATTTATAAAACCTAGAAGTGAGTACCTCTCACTGGTATTAGCTGATAATTACAACACTGAGTAAAAACCCAAATTCATATTTGAGATTTCCTCATTTTCAGATTTTACTGATCTTATCCCACAAAATCTCATCAGATTTTGAGAACCGACAGCTTAACTATTCATTACGAAGGACTTTAATTATGATGGACACACCAAGAGTACAATAGTAAAAAGCAGTAAACTTGAGTTTGCATTGGGTTTTAGAAAATAGTTGCTTCTGTAAATTATTGTCACTGTAATGTATTGGTCATGTACTCTTTTAGTGCATTGGTTCAACCAAAGTGTCTTTGGATTCCTGGTTTACCTTTGAATTACTGTCACATTGTTGTTTACATATGTATTTTATTTCATGAATAATTTTTGATTCAGGATCTGACTGATCTCTGTATAAGGTTCCAAAGCATATCGTATCTTTGCAACCTGCCTCCCAAATCACTTTGGTATTAAATAATGTAACTTAACTCTGAGTAACTTCACAGTATAACAATTGTGTCAAATGATTTAATCAAGAAAAGGAAACAGTTTTGTCCTCTTACTTCAAAAGATGGCCTTTGTTCGTCTTTACATCTTTCCACTGGAATTAGACTTTTTTATTGCTATTGATAAATGATAAAGCAAAACACTTGTTAGAAAATTTCTGGACTAGCATCCTACTTACCTCCAGAGCCATCCCCATTTCAACTGCCCATCATCCAGGGTCCTCAGAGGAGTCTGAGAAACTACAGTGTCTTCATCTCAGCTCTGGTGATGATGAAATTTCCATTGCAATTTAATCAGAGATAATTGTATTTTCTTAATGTGATGCAGCATTATTCTGTATCTAGATTGTGCTTTGAACCTGGGTTAAATTATAATATAGGAGAGCAACTCACAAGACCAAATAATAAGTGCTGTCAACACTTTTTCTTTTCCAGCATCTCAAATGAATTTTTTGAAGGCGCTTAGGGTTGTAAAACAAATACTCTGCTTATTTTCTCTGATGTAAAAGAAATTAGAATATTACATACTTTTATGCTGAAGGTTGTAAGACGTCTCTTGAAGCTTTTGTCTCTTGAAAGCCTGCTTGATGTTTGTGAATCAGTGAGGTCTGCATGCAAATTAATTTTATACTTGCAGTTCAATCTATTATCTATGGTAAATCATTTTTCTCTTTCTAGGTGTGATGTCTATAAGCTGAAATTTGAAGGGAAGACTTTTTATGTATTTGGAGCTCAGAGAGAGGTCAGGTTTAATATTTTTACAGAATTCTGTATTTGGTTTAGAGTAAGCTTAAACATAATATCATTTTTTTAACCAAACTTAAGCTTCTATGAAGTATAATGATAATCATACTTCATTTTTTATCTAAAATGGAATACAAATGAATGTGAATATTGTTGCTGTCAGAAAAGAGTAATATTTGCCAGGGACTGAGATGTTTGTTACTTAACCTGCATGCAGTACTGAGTTGTTTGCACCTGGTTTTGATTATCTGTCTAGCCAAGTTTTAATGGATTTTAAAACACTAAAACTGCACCTGCTTACTCTATAGCATGAACAGCACCTCATGCATATTGAACCGTGGATCAGAGTGAAATATTTTTGTCTATTTAGGATCACTTTCTGAAGTCTTGCTCAGGTAAATAGGATGAAGTCTGTCCTAATCAGAGTACTGTCATTGAACTCTTACAATTAAAATTGGGGAAATTTTACATACAACATGCTCTAATTAGTGCTTCTCCTTGGGCAGAGTGATTCTTTGGATGCAGTCTGGGTGAGGAACAGAAAATGGAGGAAGGAAGCGGTACCTGAAGTAGCAGGAACTGTTTTCATGGTAGCAAGGAGGATGTCATGATAGGATGTAGTGAACAGGGGAGAAATAGATGGTATAGCAACTGTATAATAGTGGCATATTGGGCAGAAAGAATTTGATTCTTTGGTTTTGGGCTGAAGGCTGTCAGTACAGATTTATCTCAGAAGTCATTTACATGTATGTTCTTTTCTACCCCTTCAGAGCATTCCTTTTTATTTCTGAAAAATGTGCATGAGTAGCTTGATTATCAGCTACATATGAGATATATTTCTTTTAGTAAACCACAGGTGGAGGATACACAGGAAAACTTGGTCTTCAGTGTATATGGTTATTAGTGATAGCCATCAGGTATGAATGCTTCAATCTTTCAGATTTTGACTGTTTTTTTTTGTCATCTTGTACTTGCACATAGAAAAAAGCTGTGCTGACATTCCATACCTCAACACCAGCAGCCTGCAAGCATCTTTGGAAGTGTGGGGTGGAGAACCAGGCTTTTTACAAGTAAGTAAAACTGCAGTCATCATCTATACTAAACGGAAAAAAATGTGTGTGTCACTAGAAGACTATTCCAAATGAAATGTTCAGTTTCAGAATTCAAAATAGAAACAAAAAATATGCAAGTTCAGAGGGAATATTATTTTATTTCAAGCCAGTACTATAAAATGTTTAGAAACATAAAGGTGATGTTGGATGGACCTGGTACTGAGCTTGTGTTTAGAAATTTAATTGTTAATCTTAGCCCTGGTGTTGTATACTTCCCTTTGGGTAGGTAGTTTTTTCTGCTAGTTAATCTTTCCTTACACTATTGCATTATTATTTTTATTAAAAATTTTTCTTTGTAGGGACATAGAAACACATAGGGAATGGTGTAAGGGGGAATCATCACCCTTACCCTATAACTGCCTAGGAAGAAAGTATCTTCTACCGTGGATGTTAATCACTTATTTTATTTTTTATAATTCAATTACTATATTCAGTGAGAAAGCCATAAATATGAGATGCTACAATAGAGCTGCTAATTCATCTCTATGGTGAAAAATAGAGTTTTAGTTATGACTCAGTCCAGGCTCTGAGTTAATGGCAGTGATTATTTTCAACTACTTAAAAGCCATAGAATATTGGCCACTAGGATTTAAGAATGCAAGACTCAAATGGAATCAGTTTGCCATTTTGAAGACACCGTACATCAAAGAAATAGCATGCCTGAGGTTGTACTCTTCTGTGATCTTTGTAGGTCAGACTTTTGATTGTTGAGATAAAAGGCTGCTACATAATTTGTGTTTAAGGAGAAGTGGTATGATGGTATGATGCAGGCTACTTAAAGTTGTCGGCATAGAGACTCCAAAAATGCACCTGCTTTTAGAGTCAAATATACTGCTTCTGTATTCGTTATTTGATAAGAGGGAAAGTGAAAACGATAGCCATGTTGTCTTCTCCTGGAGTAAACTTGTCCAATGGGTTGTTGGGTTATTGCAGTCATTCATCTTAAGAATGAAAGTCCTTAGAGATGCAGCAAGTGTTTGCATTTCATTTTCATGTTTTCCTATCCAGGTAGTCTCACTTTATTTTCAGTTATCCTGCACTGTCTGAATTGTTTTGTGTGACACTTCATATACAGATTTGTTTATGGGTCTAATAAAAAGTTGATAAGTGGAATCACTGAGTATTACTTTGTTGTATAAAAGTAACACAGATTGTAAATGACCTTGTTCAGTTGTGCACGCCCAGTTTCTTCAGTGTTGAAAATATGACAGCCTTTGTTCTTTTTCACCAAGGTATGCAAAATCCAGCCAGATCAAGACCATGTCCAGCAGCAAAATATTTTTTAAAGGCAGTAGATTTCGTTATAGGTGGGTGCTTCCTTTTTCAATCTAAACTGTTTCAGAAAGTTAAAAACAAACAAACAACAACAACAAAACACAGTTATTACTTGTAGCAAATTGCAGTGTTTTCCTTCCTTCCTGAAGACCTTTGCAAAGCTACTTCTGGTCAGGATTGAAAATAGATTGTATTGTCTCTTTTGGGTCTCCTATAAAATAATCTTAATGCAGACTTTTGTCAAAGAGCAGTTGCACTGTAATGGGGACCCTGTTTTGGTTTAGCTTCTAAGAAACAAAAATGTGTGGCTAGTATAGATCATGTTTAGTGCAGAGCAGTGTTGCTGGAGAACTCTGGAAAAGGGGTGCATTACTGGGATGGTCTTAGAAAAACCTAGAATTCAATTAGAAGAGTCTGTTTTTTCTTCAGTAACTTTGCAGATCATTTATCAGCAGAGTTTTTAATTTCAGACTTCTTTTGCGTGTTTTTTTTTCATTCTCTCTTTTAAAAAAAATACATTGATTATTCATATATGTGTAGCTCTTGACATGTTATGAACTCATTTTAATATTTATTTGCTTGAATTCATAATTCATATTTTAATCTAGTGGAAAAGTAGCCAAAGAGGTGGTGGAGGCAAGCTCTAAAATCCAGAGGGAACCTCCGGAAGTTCACAGGTATGTCTTGACATTCAGCATTATAGTTTAAGGACAAAAAAGAATTATTGCACTCCTCAGACACATTCTCTTTCCTTTTCTGTGGGGTGTAATGACTGTCATTCTGAACCTCCATGCTGAGACATTTGGAAATGTGTGTTGCCAGTGGCAGAAAATTTAGACAATAGTGTCTTATCTCCTACACAAGGAAAGTTAATTTATGCTGCTTTGAAGCTAGCTTTAATTGGTTAGATAATTAGCTTATATTATTTTCTGTGTTTGGACATAAAATCTTGTTACACGATTCTGACAGATAAGTACAATCTCATTTATTTCCCAATTCTTGTCCAGTTTCAAAAGACTGTTTTGTTTACTCATATGGGAACATTTAAAGGTATACTTAACAGCTTTGCCATAGTCCAGTAAGCTCAAGATGCAAAAAGTTTGTTCATTATTTAAGAGAAAAAAAGTTGATTTGTTAGAAGTAATCTTCTGGATTTTATAAGCAAACTAATTCTTTCTAGACTTTATCACTGTTTTCATGACAATGAAAATTGTCAAAACCTAATTAAAGATAACAAATTCTTTCCGAAGAGAAGAGGCCAGCAAGAAAGTCAGATTTCGTAGAATCATCTAGGTTGGAAAAGACTTTCAAGATCATCAAGTCCTGCCATCTTTACCTACTGAATCCCATGCCATGTTAGTGCCACACCCACACATCTCCTGAAAAGCCTTCAGGAAGGCCACTTTCATGGGCAGCCTGTTCCAGTGCCTGATCAACCTTTCTGTGAAGAGAACCTTCCAAAACCTCTCCCGGTGCTGCTTGGGACCATTTTGTCATTCTCTATCATATCATATGTCACCAGAGGAAAGAGACTATAATGCTATTTAAAAACTTTCTACAAATCTTAATTTTCTGAATGTTCTGCAGTTATATCCTTAGTTTGACTGTTTTGTTTGTTTGATGGGGGGGGGGGGGGGGGGGGTAA
>VXAB01001867.1:59542-99870 GCA_013399175.1 Odontophorus gujanensis
CTCCAAAAAAAAAAAAAAAAACCCAAAGAAAAGAAAATAAAAAAAAGTAAAAAAAAGGCAGGCTTTAGAAGAGGTTAGTTTGGGTTTGGAGCCTGAAAATGGGATTTTTTTCAGTTGCAAGGAAGCTAGTGGAAATTGTATGATTGTAGGTATGAAGAAATAAATATGATTTTTTGTCCCTTCATGCTCTCCCCAAAAGGTAAGTTCAGTGGTATCATGGCTGTGTAGAGAGAAACAGCTCTAAGGTGGCTCCTATACAATGTTGTATTTGGATATTTCATTTAAAGAATTGTAGACTGAAAATCTGCTGGAATGTATAGTCATGAAGCATTAACAGGTTTTTTGTTTGTTTTTTTTTTTTTGCCTTCAGGGCATTTTTGAAGGAGGGATCTCTGTTAATAAATATTGGAGTCTTACAGGTGTTAGCAGGCACAGTTCCCATTTTGGGAACCTTTTCATAGCTTGTTTCAACAAGCACAAAGATCCGGTAGATAGACAAGAAGCCTGCAGAGGTACAGCTGGGTTACAGTGATAATAGTTAGCATTCATGTCAGTGGAAAACTTCACTGGATAGCGAAAATTTAGTGGTTATTAGGGACTGTTCTTTGTAATGCAAATGAGGACAAATATTGTTTTGGGTGTATGTTAATGGGAAGAGAATCATAGTAATTGAACAGGAAGTCTTTTTTTATCCCCACAGTGTATTTTCTGACATGTCATGTGACTTAGAACAGGACATCTGTGCCCTTATTTTTCCAAAACCTTTGGCAACATGCTGTCCCTTCTCTTCACTTCCCATACATGTTTTACTCAGTATGTTTATCTATGTGTCATTGAAATCTGTCTTTTTGTGAACGTGAAACATACTTGTGAAATGCTGCACAAAGCACAAAACCATTTATTATGCCTCAAATGATGGAGAGTTTGTCTGCTAAGGGTGCAACGTAACATGGGCAAAAGCTGTGTTCATTGTGAAGAGCTTGTTATGATATCTCAAGACCTACTGTAATTTTTGCAAAATGATTCTGAAATGAGATACGTTTATTTAACTCTAGTAAGTTTCTTTTTGTGAATAAACTGACCCTGTTTTCCCTTTCTTTTAGAACCAGCATTACCCAGAGTCGCAGCTCTCCCTCCCTGAACAAGCAACTCATTATTAATATGGAACCTCTGCAACCACTCCTTCCTTCTCCATGTGAGGAGGAAGAGGTTCCTTTAGGTGAAGGTGAGTCAGTTACCTAATTCCTGGCAAATGCTTACCAATATTTATTAGGAAATACATGGAAAACCATCTAGTTTTGCTACTGACTTAGGAAAAATTTTAGTGGTTTCCACCAGGAACATACCATTGACGCTCGGTATGTCACACTGAGGTATAATCACTAGGTCAAAGAACTGTGCACAAACCTCTTGTAGAATACTTTCTGAGGAAAGTTACTTCCATTAAATATTCTGTTTATCATTTTTTTCTTGCAGTTATGTGTAGTAACCCCTTACTAAAAAATATCTACTGTTTATTTCTATGTATGTTAGTTTATTTCTGTTTTAATACTAGGAAAAGAAATCTCTAATTCAATTATATGAACAAAAGGGGATGTTATTTGAAGAAGAGTTTAAAAGGCTTTTGTAGAACAAGGCTTTTCACCTTTTTGTTCATTCCTTGATATTTTAATGATCACATTAAATACCTGTATCTCTGAGATGCAGTCCTTACAAATAATGATATGAATGTCTTGGTCAGTTTAAATGAGGATAATTGCATTATTCATAACAAAATGGTAGCCAACTGAACAAAAATGTTTCTTACTTGAGATATAGCAAGCTAATAGTATCAGAAGCTGGGAAATGCAACCTTTATTGCTAATTTATTCTGCTTAATTCAGGAGGATCAGAACAGCTGATCTTTTGCAACTGTATTCATTTTCTTGGGAGTATGTTTTGAATTTCATTGTGTAGGAGTCATGAAATCCTGATTTGTTCACTATTTAGAGTTTATGCACAAAATGTTGTAGAAGTAGGATGAGTTAATTGTCTGTGTACTTAGACTATAATAATCAGAACCAATAGCTGTGTATCAGGTAGCTAATTTTAACAATTATTTATTTACCTCTGCTGTGAAATACCTGTATCTATTGGAAATTCACTTTCTGGCAGCCAAGAATCAACTACTGTGTTCCTTCCTGCTAGGAGGTTCCCACTATTGCAGAGTAACAACAGATTGCTGTTTTACTTATAACTCTAAGCAACGAAATCTATTTTTGGGAACTGCTGACTATATTTACTATATGCTCACTAGAGAGTGCTGATATGCTTCAAGTGCATGTGTTACGTACGCTAGACTGTTTCCTTTTAGGTGAGTAGATTGTTGACATTATTACAGTTCAGTAGAAATATTTGTTAGTGGGTTTTCTGTAGAATTTAATACCGTTAGCTGCCATGTAATGGTATTCAGCTCTCATACAATATTTTTTCTGCAGAGGGCATGGATGTATTATCAAATTGCAGTTAAAGCTGATCTTGCAGCTTGGACACAGACACCAGCTCTCCTCCCACCTCCCCACATGCCATGCACACATGCATCTTTTTGCTGTATGTTCCCACCGTCTCCCTTGCACCAGCACTAATCACCTTGGAGTGAACTAGTACAAGGAGTTAAAATATTAGTAATGACAGTTCAGTGACCCACTTCTTGCTGGCTCAACCTTTAAGAGACTCATGAGAGTGATCCAGGCAAAGTGATGTGCCAAAGGCAATGACAGAAGGAGGAGCTCGTAGGCTGAGAGAGTGAGAGGGCAGCCAGCTCTGGGGCTGACATAACTGTAGTGGAAAACTGTTTTTAATGCACAGCACATGTCAGAACAACCTTGGCAAGTCTTTAGATGGTGGGGCCTGAGGGGCAGACAATCTGGGGTTCTTTCCAAAGTGCCTGTAGATCCTGCTGAGCACTGCATAGCCATGCCAAAGCTGACTGTGGGGCAGATCAGCTGTCTCCAGCTGCGTGGGCTGGCTCATGCAGCCTCTGGGACCCACACTCACATTTCTGCAAGGTTGTTATGCTAAACCTACATTCAAGGTGCTGATGGCTGAGACCATGTGATGCTACACTAATGTTGTGTAGGCAGAGGCAGACAACTCATCAGCAAGGCCAGCCACAGTGCTGTTGGCAGTTCATGCCTTGGGCAGACTCAGGGCAATACAATTTTTCTCTTTTAACTGAACAAAACTCACTTGTTTTTAATTTTATATCAGCTTTGTATATTGTCAGCAAAACATGTGACCAAAAAACAGTTGATTGCAGTGTTATCCTTTTTAATTGCTGGCTTGAGTAAGTACCTTTGCTTCCTAAAGCTAGTGGAGAGGTTTGAAATTAAACTAACGGAAACTGCAAGGTGAGAGGGAACGTTTTTTGTCAATTACTCGTATGTTGCTAGGGAACAAAGCAATGGTGCTAGCAATCTGCAGGGGATTTCGAACAACCTGCCCTGTTATCCTTAGCATAATCCTTTCAAATGTAAAAACCCATATTGCAACCAAATAGGAAAAAACAACTATAGCCTACCCGTTCTCCCATATGAAATTTCATCTTCAGATAAGAAAATGTGTGCTGACTAATTGTGGTCATAAATGACTGCTGTTTGTGGGAATTAAAATAATGGCTGTCCGTGATACCACTGTAGTATTTATTTTAGCAGATGGCACTTAGATAAAGGGATTTGAAAACAGAAATTTGTTAGAATGGCAGCAAAAATGAGTTTCCCTGTTGTTTTCTCATTCCTCAAGATCTAAATCTTCACTCAGCCCTTAAGGGCTGTGTACAGGTGTCTAATTGCAAATTTAACTTCCAGATTTGAGTTGGTGTTCCTACTCAAAAGTAATTTTTGCTTTTTAAAATTACAGTTAGGTAGATGAGTTACCTGAGAGATTGGACACCAGACAGTATTTCTTTTATGAAATTAGGCAGCAAGCATGCCAATGGAAAGCTGATGAAAGCTCCAAGAATCTGAGCCTTTTAGATGTAAGCTGTTTGTAGTCATGTTGACAGTGGATTTGGCTTCTGTGCAAGACACTGGCACCCAAATGTCAGTGTGTTTCAGAGGCAGGACTCAGGAGCTGGGAGCTGATGTCTCACAGAAGTTGCAGTCACTTTCAGATGACAAATCCATCCAAATTGGGATGTCTTAGTAAGTGGGTCTAAGAAGAGCTGCAAGAATGAGGATGACGCATTTCATGCACAAATAGAAGACTTCTACCCATGTTTTTAACCACATTTTTACATTACTGGGAACTAACTGGAAGTTTGTAATTTGCAAGTCAGTGAAACTGTTTTCACTGACATCCCTGAAAAAATATAGGGATTTGTTTAAAATGTATGCCAGCAGTAGTGTGCAGGCTAGACTTGCTGCTGAAATAAATGAGATCTAATGCATTTTTCTTACTTACGCTTAACAGGCAACACTTTTAAGTGATTTTCTTAGGATTTCTCTGGATTTGGGAGAGAAAATATAGCAAAACAGTATTCCTACAGTTGAATGTTTTCATCGATTACTTTCTGATAATGACTACAAATATTTTATAAAATCGTAATTCCATCCTGTCTTCTGTAACTTAGTTCCAGCAGGTTCTAATGGCCATTTGGCTAGGCATTGTTAGATAATGAACTCTCTTCAGAAATAATGGTAATATTTCTTCTTCTTTCCTTTTTTTTTTTTTCTTTTTTTCTTTTTTTCTTTTTTTCTTTTTTTCTTTTTTTCTGTGTGTGATAACCTTCTTCTCAAGTCACTTGATTCTTCAGGTTTTGGAGTATTTAGAAGTGGGTTTGCAGAATTTATCTTTGTCACGGATAGCCAAATTTGGCCACTTTGAATGCTCTTATTAGATCTTTCCTATAGTCCTTGCTCTGCAGAAATTTTTTCACTAAAGTGCAGTTGAACATTAGACTTGTTTTTCTGATCGCTGTTCTGTGGGTGCCTTCTTTCACTGTCTGATCTGGGAAGCAGATTAGTTCCTGTCCCGATGACTTGGAAGTTATTTTTTAGGAGCTAGCATCAGCTGCAAGCAAGACTTTGCTTGTCTGAGTAGAACAATCATTAAATTAATATCTCTATTACACGTTAATGTATCTATCTCTCAGATGTGTGGTTTTGATAACTGACAAAAACTTCTCAATGTGCTCAGGTTTCACATATAAATTATTTTCTTGGTGATACTGACTTTTGCTATTGAAACAATCTAAGTGAAAGTAGCACGATTCAATCATTCTGCTAGCTGGTGTATCTTGTGCTGCATTTTAGAAAAAAGACAGTTGTCGGGAGAGACTCATTCTAAATTCCTTCTGTTGAAAATCTACACTCCTTAATATTTACTTCCCCAGATAGTTCAAAACTTTTCAGATATGCTCGCTGAGGTGGGTGAAAATTTTAAAATTATTTTTTTCATGTGAAAATCGTATGTCTGTGTGCATCTGTGCTGTGTTTGAAAAGCCCTTATGCTGTCCTTTATTCTGTACTAGTAGCTGTCTGTCAAAAAGGATCCTGTTACTGACATTTATTGCTACTTTAGAATGTGCAGCCACTACCTGTTTCAACTGAACTTATTTTTGTCTCACTGAAGTATAAGAGATACTGTATTGATGGCAATTATCTGGCCGTAACAGTATCTTATCTTTAAAAAATGGAGTTTTTGTAGCATCTGATAAATGTGTGTGGGAATGAACACACACAAGCTACTGAGTATGCATGGTTGTCTGTTGGAGTACATTAATTCTGTGTACCATAGCACATGAAATATTAATCCCTAACGCAATAGTCCCCATAAATATTAAAAATATGCTATAGTAAAAATACTATTAACTATCTGTTCACACTTTATGCCTATAGATCAAGAACACTGTAACAGATACTCTAGTCAACTTTACTCCTGTGCATGAATTAGTGGTGTTGTATGGATTTTTATTGGAAAAAAAAGATTGTTTTAGTGCTTGCTGTTTCTGTATGGTAGAACAAGTGCACATCTTTTCAACACTGTTAGTTTTGAAATCTTATCTGTGGGATTTGAGGTGCAATTTACATTAATATGTCATGTAGAGAGAATTGGGAAATGTCTTGTGTCCTATGACATGAAACAAGCTTTCCCTTGGAACTGGCAGAATCAGTACTCCCATTAGCTAATTGTACCTGATGGGTGTATATTTTTAAATGAAATTGTAAATTGTAGCATATGGGAGGCCATCAGATTTCTTTGTTAAGTTCTTTTTTTAGATTTCTATGGCCTGCAAAGGTAATTAAATTTTCATAATTTTCAATTAAGATCAGTAGAAACCAAAGTGAACATCCTTAGCTCACATCTTATATAATAGAATTTTTACTAGTTTTTTTCTGGTAATTTTTTATTGATGAGTTCATTCTCTCATCTATGGAATAAGGTCTGGTCATCATAAGTGTCTTCTTCTACTGTGCAGTTTATCTTGCAAATTTCTAGGAGTCTCCTAAGGAGTGTTGTGGAATCAGGAGGTGAACTCATTCATCATTATGCCTATGATCAACAAACTCACTTGGATTTACAGTTCTCTAACCATGTAGATTAACCCTTACAGGTCCAAAAACAGCTTTTTCACAAGGGAAGCCAACAATACCAAGTACAGAGGATAATTAGCTCTGCCATCTTCCCCTTGTAACATATTTATGGATTTGCAGATTTTCAGATGCTTTCTGCAATATCACTACTTCTGTTAATAATAGCTCACTCTTTGCCATCATCATACTATGGTACTTGTGGTTCAGCATATGCTAAAATAGATATACTTGAATAAAAGATTCCTGCTCATTTTTTTCACTGGTGGGAGGAGGATACTGGCTTTGAGAAATGTTTTATTCTTGCTTTCTGGTTTGGGGAAGAGATTGTTTTGATTTTTTTTAAGCCACAGGTTCTGATTTTAAGAGAAGATACAGAACCGTCTGCAATTTTCAACGTCCTCTGAAACTCTGCCTGAATGCTAAGGGTCTCTCTAACACAGTTTCTGCTAGTGGTGAGTGTTTCAGCTGTGTTGCTACCTAGAATAGCAATTAAAAAAGGAGGAAAGTGGACAGAGATGCAAAATCAATTAATTACTAAGAATGATGTTACCGTCCTGTCTACTTTCTGCAAAAACAAAACTAGAAAAAGAATTTCTGGCCATCCTGAGGGGATGAATATATTCCTAATCTGGAAAATATTTGCTGAAAACTGTCTTCCAGCCACTGTGCAGGATTCACTGCTGATAATCAGGTTATGTAAAGTCTTTTTTCTCTCTCTAGAGCCTTTTCTGTACTTGCCCATAGTCAGTAGTAAAGACAAGGAGTTGGAGATTTATCTGCAAGATTTCAGTGTAAATCTCCCTTGTTTGTCTGTGAGCAGTGATTTGAAATCTCTCAGTTACTTCTCCTTTGCATGAGCACAGTCACTTAACATATAAATTATATATGTGTATTTTCTATATGAATGTGTTTTGGTTGTCCAAGTGCCATCTGCCTCCTCAGGCTTTCTCTTGCATTTGAGTGCTTGCCCTGCAGGAGGAAGGAGTGAAAAGGAGCTTTGCTGCATATTGTGAGCGTATGGGCCTTGGAGGCAGGGAAAGGGAGTTACTGCTGAAATATTTTCCAAAAATCTCCAATGGAGTAGATGTCTTTAAAGAGAGGAATCACTTGGTGTAAAATACAAATTTGCAGGAACATTTCTCTTCCTTCTTTCTTTCCCACATATTTGCAAGCATGTCATTGATTTTATAGTGCAGGGAGAACAGGAATTCCAGATCACAGATTCAGGCAGCACATGTCATAAATGTTAAAGACAAGTATTTTAGAAAGTGAGAGTCTACATCCCCTCATACATTCCTTCTGTCTGTGAGCTGATGAGCCCAGTCAGAGCCCCTCTCCCACTAGGACAGCGTGATGTTGTGCACGTGGTTGCATTCCAGCTTCCAGCTGGAGCAAGTGATCAGCAGTGATTATCTATGTGTCATGCCTTTTTTAGGAGCCCACGTATCCCTACTGCACAGGACACAGGAATGGCCAGCCTTCTGAAGCGCAGCTTATATCTGCTCGGTGTGTTCAGCAGTTGCCCACAACTGAGAACTGAAGCACGTATGCAGAGAGTAATGTTTTCCCTAAGTTTAGGATTTTTCTCCTTTAGTTGATTCACAGACAGGTCAGCTTTGATGCGAGGCTTGATGCGAGGCTTGAAATGAAAGCATTTTCTTCACATTGGTTCCCCTAAAACTAAGGCCTTAAACACAGCGTGGGGTTTTTCACTTTGCATCTATACATTTTCCACAATTACTTTCCAGGTGGCAGTGGGGAATTGACATCAGCTGCCAAATTATAGCTCTTTAGAAAAATAATGGCTGCTGTATCATTTTGTTCTATAGGAAACAGACCATAAATGCTGGCCCTTTGTTTCCTTGCAGTATGTTTTGATGCCTTGGATATTTTTATACTTGAGTGTGTGGTTCAGCTGTTACACTAGCAACTGCTAACTGAGATGGACTCTGTGGAAGTTTGCATTGTACATTACAAGGTATTTAGAAGTGTTTAAAAATAACCACTAATTCTGTTCCCCGCTGGGATATTTTTGTTGACCGTGTTAGAAGCTTGTCATTTGATTCATTGAGGGGAACTTGCGCTGGTCTTTTCAAACACAGAGGAAACTCAGTGAAAGGTTGAAGCCAGTATGAGTGGAGTTTTTACAAGAGTTTGAGAAGGATTCAGAGTCAACATGGTGAAATGCCTTGTAAAAATCCAAACCAAGAGAAGCATTCATTTGCGGATGGTTAACCACTGTAACAAGGAAGTGTGCATTCGATTACTGCGGCATGGCTCCAAGATCACAGCCAGAAGGGCTGGTAAATTTAAATTTATTGATTTATTTACTCATACTTTTCTTTTTATTTTTCCTTCCATAGCTGGTTATGCTAATAGTGATCTTTTGGTAAGAAAATATGCTGTGCGTAATGAAATATTACATTGAATACATCAGAGAATAAGGATGAATTACAGACAAAAGAAGAGTTACAGAGGAAGAATGAATGAGAAAAAAATGTAAATGAGATTTGTTGTAATATTTTACTGAAATAGTAAACTGGAATTATATTTTAGTAGATATGTATATAAGGGAGAAATACTTTTAAAATTTGGTGTTTTCTGACAAACTGAGTAGTTCTTAAATTTGAAGATAAGTTGATATTTTATCTTGAATATTGGCTGAATAAAACAGTGGACATATTTCAGCTTGCGTGACTGTGACTGAATGATTTGATTTGCCAGATCATAACTTTGTTGTTACTGCTTTTCTCAGTACTGAATAATATAATATCCTGAATATTAATATCAAGAAGAAAGAAGGAGCCTCTTTCAGATCTCTTTTTCATTATACATAAAAGAACATGACTCAACAAGAAGTGTTGTTCTGGATAGCAATCAAAACTAAGCCTTTTATCTGCATTTATACCGTAATTATTTTTTGCCAAAGACGTATTGGTCCATCCATTGGTCTGAACACCTCTGTTTTGTTAATGAAGTATGACACTTCAGAATTCATTTTTCTGTGTTTTCTGTAATACTTTTGTATACTTTTCATATGTGGATAGACAGGTTTCAGCTTCTCGTGCACCTGTATCATGCCTTGATATTGCAACATACCAGACAGATATGGGAGTTTACAGGACTTTTAATTAAGGATGTCCTGGAGAAGAGCAGAGTATTGTCATGCTTGTAACATTTCAAACCAAAAGAAAGTAAGCATAACAGTTATGGGAGAGCCTGCTTCTTTCAGTGACTTCTTTCTGCGGGGCAGCAGCTCTTGTCTGCCTTTGCATGATGAGTTCACTACTTGGGGGGAAGCTGTAGCATCTGTGAGAGTGGCATCAAACACCCTTGTTTTAAAAATTCATTAGTGAAATTTAAAAGTTATTGGTCTTTACATGATTTTTGTATTCTTATTTCTCAGACAGACTTCTAATATGTACAAGCCATCTTGTACCAGGCAGTAGTCTAATAATGGGTTTGTGTACTGGGGCTATGACAATTCCTATAAACCTTGATCTTGCAGTACAATTTATAGGATATTATCCCTTTTAATATACACAGGGATAAAATCTGCATATCAGCTAATAAAACCTAGGGACTGTGGTCAGCTTGTGCAAAACTCATGAAGGAGGGAGGCATAGGCTTGGGAGAGCCTTGTTCCGCATGTCATGTTTCAGAAAAATGCTGATGTATGCCAGAAGTGCTCAGTGAGGTTGCTGAAATGTCCCACATACCTTTTTCTCAGGTGCTAAGCTTACACAATGGTTCCAGTTCTTTGCAGCCTTGTTCTCCTTGCCTCTTGCTAGACCATGAATGATGACTGTCCCTTGACCAGCTCCACTCCTTTCCATGCTCTGCTGACAGACAAATCTTCCCTTCTCATTCCTGTTTCTGTTGCAGACATTTCTCCCTCCCTTGTATTCACCTTAGCCTTTTCACTGCTTACTCCTAGTTGAGGGAAGGATCAGCACTGCTCAGGTAGGCTTCCGGGACAGAGGTGGATAGAGACAGCGTACTCTAGAAATCCTGTTGTACTTTGCCCTGCTTTCCTTTTATTTCTGTGCTCTGGGTGCACTTTGCAGGATGTGAGGAGCAGAACAGCCGCCCCTAGCAGCTGTGGCATTAGCTGAATGCTGTGACACAGTGCGGGCCTGGAAAGCCAGTTCCAATGCTGCAGTCACAGCACTTGCAGCTGATGTGAGCTGGCAGCTGTGACAGGGCTTTACTCCCTTCTAGAAGTTCCAGTAAGAATAAAATTAACTGGAGCTGCCAACAGGAAAGCTGGGTCACTACCTAAAAAGTCTAAAACTGTCATTGGTTTACTCTCCTTGCAAAGCCAGATTGTTTTATGTGAGCATGGGAAATGGCTAGGAGATAGCCTCCTACTTCTGAGGGCTGGGCATCTGGCTGTGGTGCAGATCCTCCTTTGATGTAAATCCTCTGAAGGGAAATATTTGACTTTTGTGTCATTCTAGATTCTGTTTCCCTTTCCTTCTTTCCTTTGTGACCTCCATGCACTTTGCTCACATGAAAGTTACTCTCACCTTGAAGTAGGCTTTATCTGTAATTAAAGTAAGTGAAGGAATGCACAAAATTTCTAGAGGAAGGGACCGAAGAAGTAGGAAGGAGCCACACCTGTTGCAGCCTGATAGCTGTACTTGTTGATACACTTATACGAAATATTTCAATCAGAGAGATCATTTGCTGCCCTCTTTCTGGACCATATCTAATTTCTCCCGTCCCTGTTTAAAATAAGGAAATTTTTATAACCATTCCCTTCTCGTCTGCACAAGTTCTAGTTGTTTTAAAGATATGTTATTGTGTTTGCCTATCTGGTCAGTAAAACTGTGTGCCGTATACCCAGCCACAAGACAATGTGCAAACTGAATTTTTTAGTAAGAGCTTCCATTTTTCTGGAATGCTGTCTTTCCAGCAACTGCAGCTTCTTAAGAATGGCGGAGGTGGAGCTGCCCTTCATCCTATGAATCCTCAGCTGCTGTTTTTGGCTCCTTTACAGACACTAGCAGCTGGCAACATTTATGTCAGACTGCTTCCATATTCATGTTCACAGCATATGACTGCTGTAAACTTGTGTTTTATTCAGCTGTTCATGTTCCTACCCACAGTAGCAAGTTTGAGTTTTGGAGGAATCCCAACGTTTAGTGAAAGGGAAGTACAGAGTTTTGGCGTGTATAATGAGATTTCTCTGGCTCTCTAAGATTTGTCCAGTTGCCAGGAAAGTGTAGCAAAGCTTTGCTGTACATATATAATAATAAAATTGAACTTCTTTACTTAATATGACAGTAATATGTATCGTAAGATTCTGATCTGTGGAATATAAATTGATAGTTAAAGGAAGAAAAGGAATGAAGTGATTGTATGCTCATGTTACATTTCTTCAAATCTGAATATAATATAAATGTTAAGTATTTTTAAAGAAACAGTAGGCTTTTCAAAATCCAGCCCAAACATACAGAATTATTGTCTTGTTAGGCTGACAACAAAATAATTGTTATGTATGGATAAGAAGAAAACATTAGCAGCGAATTTGTAGAGTTAATTAAAGGATACTGGCTTCAGGCTTACCTTAAATTCAGTGTTCTTTCTTTCTAGAAGACTTAGAGGATTTTGTTTTTAAATCATGGATTCATCACTGTGAATAGCTGTCACTTTTTAAGAGTATCCTAAAAACAAATAAAATAATAGTAGTAAAAAAGTTGAAGATTGTTTTTCTCTTTTCTCTTCCTTCCGCTTTGATACTATGAAATAAGAGGTGTTTGGTTTGGTTTGGTTTGGTTTGGTTTGTTGTTTTTTTTTTAACTACCATACTAGGAAAAGAGCATGGGGTGGGAAGGAGTGGCAGTGGTAGCTGTTTTAGTCTGATATGTGCCATTCGTTAATTGTCTTGCTTTGGAGTTACCAGCTCAAACTAAATAGTGGACTATAAACCTGATGGACACTTTGAAACTGTGGCACATTAAATTTTAACGCAACCTCCTCAAATATGATCGATCTGAAAGGGTAATCACCAAGTCAGAGGACATTTGCCAGCTACATGAGGAAAAAAAGCAATATTAATGAAAGTTAATATGATCTTCCTTGTTTATGTTCACTATGTGTGTTATGCACACTAGAATTTACTCTGGTGAAGGAGAGAAGACTCTGAACCATAAATTGAGGTGACCTTTCTTTGGAATAATTGCAGCTGTCCTCTGTATGATGAGAAACATGATGGACAGACATATTACTGACCTTGGAGGGTCAGAAATGTATCTAAGCAGGTATAGAGAGGCTTGTGGCCAGGATTCACAAATTTGGGAGGTTAAATTTAGGACCTTTAATCCATACTGAGGTGCTTAAGTGGCTCAACTTATTTACCTTTTACTCTATAGGGAAGCATCTTTGAAAAGAAATCTGTAGTACTTTCGTATTCAAATATATATGTAGATGTTTACTGTTGGGGTACAATGTTTTAAAAAATTGACATGCACTCTAGAATAGATGTAGAGGTTTGATGATCCAGCACTACTGGAGGGTTACAAGATGCTTAGGAGAAAGGTCACCCTAAATCTCTTCTTCTCACCTCAGAATGCCCATACTCTGCTGGGTCTAGTGTCATTCAGTTTGTGATGACTGTAGCAAGTGCATTTGTTGATACAAAGGCAGGTACCAACAGTATGTTCCAGCACAGAACATTCTTCATTTGAAATATGATGAGTTTCTCAAGTAACTATAATAGAAGAGGACAGAGCAGTTGAGGCAAGGAATTAATAGCTGTCGAATTAGAGTAATAAGGAGGCATTTTCATTTTCTTTATTGAGGGCACAGTTTCATTTCATCTGTGCAAGATCTGCTGACGAGCAGCAGCTGGTGAAAGGAGTATTCCTGTTCTCTGTCCAGTGGTGGTAATATGCTGCACTCTTGATAATATATAAGTTAGTTCAGGAAGAAAAACATCAGACAACTAATCCTGGAAGAAAAACAGTTATTTTCATAGGTTAGCTTTACAAATTGTCTCTATCAGGGATCAAATGAGACAGAATGGAAACAGTCCTTCTGGCTGAGACTGACTATTTGATTGTGAGGCCTCACTTGGAGGCACAACAAGCTTATTTCCTGGAGAGCAGGAGAAATAATAATTATAGGAGAAGAGATCTGTCTGGGCCAGTTTGAAGATTTAGAAGGGGAAATGAATTTTAGCATCTAACGTGCTTTACTGAAGGGGGGATGCTTCCTGAGGATAGAGTCCTACATTGAAGAGGTGTTCTCTGATGAATATAACATGAGATACAAAGCTATGCATTAAGAAGGGAATCCAGAAAGCTGTCCTGTCAGGTAAGGAGTATCAGGAATGAGCTGGCACACTCAGGGAGTGCTTTAATGTAAGTCAGTTAAATCTGCGGTTATTTTTTTTTTTCTTCTGACATTTCTAAGGTCTTTTCAACATATTTGTAATGTTACATATATGTTGCATTTATTGGCATTTCACCCCAACTGATCTCAAGTTAAGTATAATTTTAAAGTTACCAGATTAGCACAAATAATACCACGTGTCTGCAAAGACTGTCTGGGTGGAAGTGTGGTCATGTGCCTTTGTAGCCCAGGGTGGGTCTGTGGTTGGGTGGCCTGACATCAGTTGTGATGAAACCGAGATTGCCATGGCTATGTCCTGTCCTGAGTGTGCTAGCCATGGTAACAGTAAAAGGGAAAGGAATAGGAAAGAAGATAGGAGATTTTAAGACCTTGTCATTCAAGAAATGCAAAATCTGTCACAGTGAGTACTGTATACAGTGAATATTACCTATGACTTTGTGATACAGTTAGGGCTTGTTGCTAGTTCACTTACCAAGTAACCACTGGTGCAGGAATATACTTCTCCATCTCATCAGAGGGAAGGTAGGTTTTAGAAGAAAAGTTCATGAACTTGATGCAGTGTATCAGAAATTTTTAGGATTGTTAAAGTACTAAAAGTCGCTGGAATGTTAAAGGAAAATGTGAAATGGCACCTCTCTCCAAGTGAGATTCTCAGCACCATTTTGGTCAATAAGAGCTGAGTTACTGTTTTAAGCTTCTACCTTAGATCTGTGATCCAAGTCAGCAACTTCTGTTCCATATCTTTTACAGAGATTTACTGGTGAAAACAAATAATGAGGCTAATTTGAGTTACAAATACTAATTTGCCATGTTTTTTCCTGAGTTTCTTGTTGGACAAGTCATATACCCTCACTGTGCTGGTTTTACTTGATGTATCATTATTGCATTAGACTATTACTATTGCATAGTAAAGAAAGGAGATGTTTATCTTCACAAAATGGAAACTATTAAGTATTACTTTATTATATAAGATTGATATTCTTGACACTGCAAAAGTTACCCTTGTTCCTCTTGCACATAGATGGCATCTGATGATGTTAACAAGTGTCAGACATGGTATAAACTAAAAAACGAAATTATTTCCCATCATTTTTCCTAGCTCCAGGCTTGGTTCACCTTCCCTTCCCTTCTGTTACTGACCACGAAAAGCAGTCACTGCAGCGTTCCTGTAGCTGCAGAACAGATAAACATTTTTTTTCTGATTCAGTACAGTTAGTATTAAACTTGGAAAAGGGTACTAAGTTGTGAGAATTCAGGCAGGGAATTGGATCATAAGAAACAAGCATACCAGTAAGGCTAAGAAAGACTGCTCCTTGTGAAGGAGGGAGAGGATCAGAAAGGAGAGGGAGAAAAAGACTGCAAGTATGAGGAGAGGAAAGATGACTGGAAGTAAAATGAGATGTGAGGAGGGGAAGCTTACTAAAGATGTAAAGCATTTTCAATCAGTTTTAATCATATTATCACTACATGGTATGCCAACCCACCTCTCTTTTTATCCTCCTGTTAATATTAATTTATCATGATAGGCCATTGTCTCTTCTAATGCCATGCTCTGTCAAAAATTCCTAACCTCAGCCATAGTCTTATCACTTTATTTCTGAGACAAATGAAGAGAAATTGGTCTTATAATTATTGTTATTATTCCTACTGTGACACCAAATAGCACCAGTTTACCTCTGCACTTGGTATTCATTTATATCAGAAGCCTGACAGCCCATCAAAAATGAACAGTTCTGTTTGTATCACACTGGTATTAGTGCTAGCTGCATCATACAAATTTAATTGGATCTTGTGTACTGCAGTGCTATAAAAGATGTTGTCCTCTGATAGTGATGAAATTTTCAAAGGGTTTTTCCAGTGTTTGTTGGTTGCGTAAAATGACTGTAGAACTATCTTTCCAACTTACAAAAATACTATTGGATTTTTTTGCCGCCAGGAAAGCAGAAATTTAGGATCACTGTTTTCATCTATGTACCTTTTCTTTTTTCTTTTTTTCCCAGATATCCAACTGCCGAAGGAAGATGAAATTCCAGTACCTGTGACTTCCAGCTCCCCACTTAAGAACACTGGGGAGAATACTGATCATGCCATCGAACAGGAAGAGAAGATGAAAGAGGAACCTTTAACCATCTCAGAACTGGTATACAATCCCAGTGCCAGCTTGCTGCCCACCCCAGTTGGTGATGAGATTGACATGCTCTTTGATACCAGTCCACGAGCAGAGAATGAGAAAGATGATACAGATTCATTTGAGGAACTGGAGGCAGATGAAAATGCCTTTATGATTGCAGAAGAAGAAGAGCTGAAGGAAGCCCGAAGAGCGCTTAGGTGGAGCTATGACTTTCTAATGGGCAACATACAGGTGAATGCTTTCGTGAAGAGTTTCTCCAGACTTCTCCTTGTAGGCCTTGGACTGTTGTTGCTTGTGTTCCCCCTTCTCCTTGTTCTCTTGGAGTCAGACCTTCAGATTTCTTTTCTCCATGAAATCCGTCAGACACCAGAGTTTCAGCAATTTCATATTGAATACTACTGCCCACTTAGGCAGTGGGTGGCTTGCAAAATAAACTTCATTTCTGACATGCTGGGCTTTTAAACTTTAAAGAAATAATTATCCAACTAAGGGCTATATTCAAAATTTCAGTTAGTGCCAGCTTTTCATAATGCCCCTGGGGCCATCAGTAGGTAGCTGTCTTCATGTTCTGTTATTATCAGACTTTTGGGGATCTTAAGTTTCCTTTGCCCACTTAAATTGCTCCTTTAGTTACAGGCTTATAAACTCACCTTTCAGTAACTTAGAAGAACCTTTATTTTAATTGCATTTCAGTTTTTCTGCTTACTTATTACATTATACAAGATGGGGTAATGATAAGTTAATCATCCTTAACTGCAGAATCCATTAAATGTAATGAAACTGAAAGAAAAACATTTTTGAATATACTCCTTAGTGCAGCAATCTCTTCTAAACAATGCCTATGCCTATACAAGCAATGTTTATTCTGGGGTTTTGGTTTTGGTTTGTTGTTTTCTGTTTTTTTTTTTTTTTTTACATTTTTATGTGTTTAAAATATTTTGGTAAATTTTTAGCAAAACGTAACTTCTGATGTTATTTAAATGTACAGATTAGTAAGAATAATGCACAAGAACATGAAGTTTATTTTTAGTGTTTTAGCAATGATTTGTTTTTAAACTACTGGCTGGAGAATGAATGAGATTAAAATAGCTCTGTAGGAGAGACAGTGGTTTGGGAAATATATAGAAAGTTCACTCAGGTTCAGTAGGGGCTGCCTGGGGGAGATAAAATGACACCAACTTTTCAGAAGAATTTCTGAAAGGCTTAGTTGTAAGGCTTAGGGAAGAGAGCAGAATTGAAAGTAACGATCCTTCCTGTTATGTCAGTATCAGTGCTTTAGAAAGTCTCTATATGATTGTCCAAGTATGTTTTGGAAAAGAGTGAGTCTTCAGTCTAAATGTAGATTATTGTACATAACATGGAGGAAGACAATAGTAAGTAGGGGAAAAAAAAAAAAGAAAAAAGAAAAAAAGCCAAAACCCTACCTAAATCAGTAGATGAGTGACCTACTTTACAAAAAAAAAAATGATAGAAAAGAAACATATATGCATTTTTAAAAGCAAAACTTTAGACTGTACAGTTGACATGAAAGTATTCTACTGACTCACAGTCAAAGGATTAAATGCTTTAAGAGATGCATCTTTATCCTCAATGCCCTTTATTACTAATCTCCAAGACAACATATTTTCTGTGTGTACTGATATGCTTCCTTTTACATATAGCAGCATACCCACCCTCTTTCCCTATTAGTGTAAGCCCGGTTACAGGACTTAATGCTGTTTCATGTAAGATGAATTTGTATATCTAGTTATTCCAGTATTGCTTAGAGAACATGCTTAAGTAAAACCTTGTCAATAGCTGAGAGCATCTGAAGGCCCTCAGATGTACCAGAGAGGTTCAATCTAAAAAGAGAAAGCTTTTATTGATTTTATTTCCCTTGATCTTAGAACAGATGTGTTCCATATTTAAAGTCGCGGGAACTCTGATTTTCGACCTCAGAGTCTTTCTCTTGCTTAGAGATTTATGAATGGAAGACATATGTGAGATGGTTTTATTAAGATATACATTTAATATATTGTAACCACATCTCTTAATTCCTACTGAATAAACTCCTTAATTTTCAATATCAGAGAATTGGCTTGGCTTTCTCACGTAAGCCTTTAGAATTGTGTAGTTTGAAAATGGCAATTTCCTTACAAGACTTCTCCTTTCCTTTCTAAATTTCTCCAGTTTAAAAAGATGAGACAGTTACAGGGTTCAGGAGTTCCTTTTCTCAATGGAAAGCTTTTTGATTGCTGTTCATTTCCCAAGCAACAAAGAAAGGCTGAAGTGAATTGCCTTTTTCTCTTGTCTTTTTCCCTGGCAATCTGTTCCACAGAAGAATCATTATGGATTACTTACTTGATGAGGATTTCATCTTGTGCTACTTGTAGCTAAATGATATTTTCCTATGAGGTAATAGTCATTCAGCCTAGTAGAAATGGAGAGTAAACTAAAGTAGATATTGGGTCTTAACAGGAAATAATTCACTGATGCCGTTTTAAAAAAAAAAAAGGTATCAGAAAAGGTGTTGTGTGTGGTGAAAACTGTAAGAGCTGGTGTCCTGCTGGACTACAGAGACAAGATTCCATGCAGGCTCCCGTTTAAGTCTGGCAATTGCATTAAGAAATAAAGAAATAAAATCCTGTGCTCTAAATATAATCTTGTCCCTGTAAATTATAGCACACAAGAAGTGGGAGTATTGTTTTGCTTGATTTAACTCTATCAGAACATGATTGAGTTGCATGAGAAAGTAATCTCAGAGAATGTGCAGTGTAGTGAGGTCTTACATAGGGTTAATGCAAGAGTATATGTGCACATGTACTTACCTTTGCTACCTATGTGCATACATCCAGGCCTGGCCTTCTAAAAATCTTCCTTTTCTTTCCATCATTCTCTAGACTAATAGTGTAATTTAAGTGAAAGTTACAAGAGTCCTTTAACATTGAAGGCCAGGAGCACCTAATGCTCTCAGAAGCATATAGTTGGGGATACTCAGACAGAGTAGCAGTCCAGCATTTTCTTGGTGAGGATTACAGCTGGATTATGGAGTATCTGTAGGTACAGTATTGTGCATTTGTCTGTGCTTGGATTATATTGTAAAATGTTATGTACTTGAAATCTATTTTGTGGTTTGTCTAACATTTATAAACACAACTCTGGGAAGAATTAAATATGGTTTTATTTCACTGGAGACTGGGGGGATAATATATCTGTAACTCGAGCCTTATCTTTGTACAGTGAATTTCACATTTCTATGTCAACATCCTGATTGTTTTGTATGTTGATATGATGGCAGGAATCCCTAATAAAAATACACTGGAGAAAAACTTTCTGCAGTTACGACAGTTCTTATGATGAAAGATGTTTTGCTTGGAACACTTTTTGTTGAGAATTAGTTGGTGCAAGAAATAATATTTGTGTGTCCACCAAATAAAATTACTATGCAGAGAACAGAAATCGAAGAGTCTGGTTTAAAGTTGGACCCAGGCAATTGACATATATGTCTGCAACCCTGTGGTGGGCAGATCTGAGTAGAGTATTGCACAAACAAACCTGTGCAGCTTTTGGATGGAGCTTGCTTACATTTAGGAGTTTTTTAGCTCAGACATTGCAAAAGTATCTGATAAAAAGTGTATGGTCTGCATAGAGGCAACACCTAAGAGGCGTGAGCAACAGGAACACTATTTTGAGAAGCTAAATCAGATCCTAAGACCATTTTTTGAGCACTTAAAAAATGTAGACACAAACATGCCTGTGCTCTATACAAAGCACCGAAATTTAAGTGGATTTGAAATGCAGAGAGCCAAGACTACAGAATACAGACAGACCTATTTATTCAGTTGGGTGTAGGTTGTAACTGCTTTCAAGAGGTTGCTTTCCAGCTTTAGCCTATGAAAAATGCTGCATATCCACCTGTTCACATGCTTACTTGGATTCTAAGTGCTTAGCACAATTTATGAAAACAGTTCATGTAGTTAGGGTAGAAATTCAGCAGTTGTCATAAACTCATCACATTTCAGTGGCTTGTAATTTGACTGACTAAAATTTAAATCTTCTATTAAATTACAAGTCACTGAAATGCCATCCCAATCATGCACTGGACAAAATCTGGCTGCATTCATCGGAGCTAATGGTTACTGTTAGCATTTGACAATACCCATGTTGGCCAAATGGGAGATCACAAGCGCTGGAATGCAAGAAGTAGCTAAAAGTCAAGGTATGCTTCTTGAAATTTCATTTAAATCCCTTTTGCTCAGTCGCAGAAGGTGGAGAGAGCATAATTCTCTTAAATGGACAAGAAATTGAGGTGAATTAGGTTATATCTCTTTGATTGTAGAATAATTAACTATATTGGCTGAATAGGACACATAATGCTGTAGAGAGCTGTATACACAAGAATAGGGAAGCCTCTCAATTAGAACCCTACATATCCTATTAAGAATCTGTGGTCAAGATGTGTATTACATACATATCTAAAATATTTTCTGATTTTCAGTATTATGCATAGTAATAATCTTATAATGCAAAATTTCAAAAGGGACTGCAGGTATTTTTTCACTAACTGTCAGCACTGTGAACCTGGTAATGAAAACTAAAATGTCACCTGCTGTGTCCAGTAGATCTCTCAGATGAAATCTTCTTTCACATTCTTCTGCATTTTGACAGAGCTGTGTAACAAGATAGATACACCTTAGGTATAAGAAGAACGGACTTGCAGCCAAATCCAAAAAGGATCTGAGCACAAAATCTGCCTGAACCTTGTTTTAAGCATCTAAGCCAAGAGATGTAGTCCTCACACAGAAGCTCTAAAACCACTAGAAATGCCAGTCTCAGCCACATAGTCATGTACAATCACCTCGTAACACCCACCTGTCCTTTTTTTGCCTGATGGCTTGCAACATGTCAGTTGTAGGCCTTGGTTTGCCCACAAGGAGCAGTAGCAAAAAAATGGAGATTTCAGGGTTGTCAATGCTGTTATGAACATCCATGAAAATAAAGTAAATGTCAACTGCTGCTGAAAAATAGATTGAGTCAGCTTTGCATCATAGCAGCCTATCTGTTCTAGTCATTTCAACCTACTGCTTTTTTGGACTAGACCTACTGTTAAAGCCCGAGTTGTGTTTTCATCAGACAGCCCATCAGAAATATTGCCAACACTATATGACCTTTGAGACTGTTAGTTCTGTCCTCACAGTTTTCTCCATCTAAGGTGGATGGGAAGTCCTCTGCCCTTCTCTTCATTCCCCTTCTCCCCCTGAAGCTGCTTTCCTGAGAAGTTATTTTGGAACCTCAGAAAAGAGGTGAAACAGCACATCTAAAAAGTGTGTAGAGGTACTCAGAGAAAGGCCCAATCGGCTGAAATGTGCAAGCAGCTCTTCGGTCCTTGTTGCAGCGTGGCTGCTGTATTTCTGTAGGGAGCTCTGGGGGGGGGAACAACAGGTTTCTGCTACAACTCCCTCCTTTGTGTATATTCTCCTTGTGATCAAAGTCTCCTTTGCTGTTTTATTTGAGTGACTGCACTCCAGAAACTTGCCCGTCATCTGCTCGTTTTGGTGGCCTGTGCTCTTCTCCCATTTTGTATGTGCAAATTTAATCAGCATCCCAGACCTCTAAGCAGCTGTGCTAAACTCAAGTGTAGCCAGGCTCGGCCTGCCGTCCTCATACCCAGTTTCTGCTGCTTTTGCTGCCCCTGCATAGTCCCAGAACATCCAGCACATAGGTCCTGAGCTCAGGTGAGGCCTGCTCTACCTCCTCAAGGCAGGCTGCATCCCTCAGTGGCACATGCAGACCCAGGCAGTGCTTTCTGTGGGTGCACATTGGTACTGGGCCTGGCTGACAGCAGCCCCTCACCTCTTGGCCACAACCAGCAGGTTTGATATGGCTGCCTTGAAGCTGCCTGTGCCTTGAGGCAGCAGGGCCATCCCAGCCTCTGGAATACTGCTTCTGTAGTGGAGTTCCTTGACAATAGGACAGGCAAAATCTTTGTATTCACGAGGCTGTTTTCATTCTTCTCATCATTTACAAATAACAGCCATTACACTGAAATAGTTCCAAAAGCATTCTGGCAGCTTTTAAGTGAAAGAGTCTCATTTATTTTTCCATCCTTTTTGATTATGAGCTGCTTTAGCTTATAATTCCATAGAGCTGTAAAACATGGACAACTGATTCCTCCATACTGCATCCTGAACAATTATTTTCCATGATGCATTACAGATGTGTTTCATGTCCTTATGTGTTTGTTAAAAATGATAGAATCATAGAACAGTTTGGTTTGGAAGGGACCTCAAAGATCGCCCAGTTCCAACCCTCTGCCATGGGTCAGGCTGCCCCTACCAGCTCAAGCTGGCCAGGGACCTGTCCAACCTGGCCTTGAACACCTCCAGGAATGGGCCGCCCTCAGCTTCTCTGGGAAACTTGTGCCAGTTCCTCACTGCCCTCTGAGTAAAGTACTTCCTCCTAATATCTAACCTAAATCAACCTTCTTTTCTTTTAAGGCTTGTCCTATCACTATCACACCATATTAAAAGTTGGTCTCTCACCTGTTTATAAGCTCCTTCCAAGTACTGGAAGGGCACAGTGAGGACTCCCCTTACCCTTCTCCTTTCCAGAGTGAACAAGCCAAGCTCCTTCAGCCTTTCGTAATAAGGAACATGTTCCATCTCTCTGTTCATCTTTATGGCCTTTGTCTGGACCCACTTCAATTTTAATTTTACGATTCATCTCATTATGTTTCTGTGATAGCAGTCTGATCATAGTTTTCTAAGTTCACCATGGTTTCCAACTCCTTCAGGTTATTTCAATGCAGTGGTGTAGAGGCACTTCTACACCAATCCTATATACAGCAATTCTAATTAAGTGCTCAGCTCCCATGTTGACTACAAGAGAAAAGAAGGAAAAACATGTTAGTTAACACTATGATAAGCTACAAGCTGGATATACTTCAGAAGTGCAGACTCTTCTTCTTGTTTTGAGTTCCTTCACATCGTCTATATCCAGTTTCCTGCTGGATGTTCTTAACGTGTTAAACCAATGGAATGGTGACAGCATGGTAGATTAAGCCTGTTGAAAATGCTGAAGCTTATCAGACAGGAAAAGCTGTTTTGGTAGTACTGCACTGGACTGAACAAAAAAAATCAACAAACAGATAACAAAAGTTGTAAGAAAGTATTGTAAAATATCACCAGATATTCTGGTGTTGATTGTGACAAAAGTAATCATGGTCTCCTGCATCCACTTAATTGCTGTTATGATGAAACACTGCTAACTTAGAATTGCAGTTTGAGGTTTTATGTAACAATTGTAATCACCTTCCAGAAAAGAAACGATGATAAAGGCATGAAAGTCCTACTCAGTAGCAGTGTCATTCAATTGTCTGACAACTTTAAAGTAATGTATGAAACACATTCATACCAAAGAAGTCCAGAACCACCAGCTGACTTAAACTTTACTGTTCCTAGTTAATTATCTTATTGTTAAGCTGAATGTATGTATATAAAAAAGTGACTTAACTAAATTTGATTTTTTTCTTCTCATTCAGGCCACGGAAATTACTGGAAGTCATATATTACTCATATAGAGTAATATCCTAACTTAGTTTATTGTAAATGTCTGTTCTGTCACAGATCCCTGTAAGGAAGCAAGATATTTTATTCATTTGTGTCTATCTTTTCTATTCCAAACTGATGACCAGATTGCAACAACACAGGTGCTCTAAATATCTAATTCACACACTGCAATTGCTTGTTTGCCTCTAGATGGAAATCTTACATCTAATTTCTCTGAAATAATGGTAAAGCTATAACATTTCAGCATTTTTAGTACTAACCACATTTTTATAAATGTGGATTTGTGTTTCTAGAAACTTAAATCTATTTTGTCTTTAGCTTTTCCAACCTCATTCCTGGTTGCTCTGGCAATGTCTCTGTATTCTTCCAGGTTACCTGTGCTTGCAGGAATCTGTAGGGATGCTTTTTGTGTTTGAATGTATTTATTCACATGGGCCTCTTGGCATTTTTGCCTGATGCCCTCGTAATTGTGGAGATGATCTGTGAAGATTAACCAGCTTCCTTGGGCCTCCAGAGCTTTATTTCCTCATGTCCAGAACTGTGATCTTGGCCTCCTGTCTGCCCTCAGAAACTTGAATTCAACCATTTTTTGATCATGGCAGCCTTTGTCCTCCACACTCCCCACAGACCCCTCATTTTTGTTATAGAACAAAGTTCAACACATCACCTATTTGGCTCTGCTACCACTTGAAGAGGATTATCATCACTACATTGCAGGAATTTCAAAGATTGCTTATACCTTGCTGTGTTGTCCCTCCCACAGATACAGTGGTGAGGTCACAATGTCCCCTCTCTGGGGCCAGTAAATATGAGTCTACTAACATCTGCCTGCCGAGGGTCTCATCTGCTTGTTCTGTATGATCAAGTCACCTGTGATAGACCCTTCTACAATGTCACCTATTCCCGTCTTCCTTTTAATTGACAAGCTCTCAAATGGCTCCTCATCTGTCCCCAAGCCGAGCTCCATGCATGCAGAGGCCCCCTTGGAGAGAAGGCAACACACCATACTAACCTCTTCTTACCAAAGAGCCTTTATCCAAAGGACATTAACAAGTTCCTATCGGGCCAGAAACTGGCACATAATCTGTTTTACACAATTTCAGAGAAAAGTTATGAGCACAGCTGTGAAAAAAGATTCAAGAATTAAATTGCATACAACCTGTAGAGAGAGAAGTCAGTAAGACATTCTAGGAGCTGTCGGTTAAGCTACAGTTTATAAAGAACCTTTGCTAAGGAACTGTTGTCTATTACTGGAATTCTGAACTTAAGCGATTTCTTGAGGATTAAGGGCCGTCTTTACCTCCTGTGGTGCTACGGAGAAGAAACAGGAAGTGAGTGAGTGTACAAGAAGATCTGTAGACCGATGGTTTCATTACATGAGGTTAAAACAAACAAACAAAAACAACAACAACAAAAACCAACGCTGTTTCCGAGCGCTCTCTTGTGGCGCTACAGAAAAGTACAGAAAAATTGGTGGAAAGTTTTTCTCGGAATTGCATTTCGTGTTTCTCATTGTTAATTATTAACGATACTAAGAACATTTTTTGCAAGTAGATTTTATTGTTGCGTTTGTAATTTTAGGTGTAGATCTTTAAAGTTTTGCCATTCTGGGAATATATATGTATCTCGTACGGTAGTACATTATGCAACCTGTAGATCACCAGGAAAGCCTTGACTGTAATGGGATGGAAACAAACTCCTTTTAAGTCCTCCTCTGACTTGATGTGGTTGCAAGAATCTGCACTTTGAACTTCTTTACACCAAGTTCAGCTTTGGTTATACCTCAACCTTACTTGTAAATGACAAATATGCACTAGACAATTGTGTCTGGCTGATACTGCTATCCTGAGTGAATGCAGCTAGGCACAACTTACACAGGTCTCCTTTAGTCCAAATGCATTCACACACTTTATTCCCTCCCAATCCAATGTTTTTTGACTTCCTTTCTCCCAGATGCAAAGTAGAGGTGCAAAGCAGCGCTGCAGTGCTGTAAGCGTCCCGGAGATCAGTGGAGGCTTTAGTCATGCACTGCTACATCACAGAAGTAGCATTTACTCAGGCCTAATAACTTCTGATGTGCATTATCCTTATATGTTGATCCAGAAAGTAAAAATAGCGCATAGTGCTATATTTCTATGTAGGTATCTATTTTTCAGCAATGTGTAGTAGGAAAGGAAGATTCAAGATGGAAAATTTGGCTGTGGATTAAGATGGTGCCAGGGAGAATAAATGGAAAATGAAGGAAGAATAAAGAAGGTAAAACAGTTATATTGTTGGTTTTTAGCGTAATGACAAACTAAAATACTTCTTTTATGGGATGTTTATTTATTTATTCACTTTCTCGCAAAAAACAATCACCAGAGTGAGAACAGAGCCTTGCAGTGTGGAGCAGTGTGTTCTTCTAGTCAATTGGGTATGAAAAGTTCCTGTCAGCTCAGGTGGTCTTCATAGGGACTGTGGAAGTACTTCTGCTGTGTTTCGCCAAGTGGCCCAAACTTGAAGGGATCACCTTCTTTAACTCATATGGCTGCTGTCTTCAGTTTTATGGGAAAATTATAATTTACTTTTTTTTTTTTCTACCTGTTGCTCCCTGAAAAAACCTTTAAGTGATTAACAAAACAAAACAAAACAAAACAAAACAAAACAACAACAACAACAAACAAACAAACAAAAACAACAACCGTAAATGGAAGAAAGTTAACCAGAGAGCAGAAGAGAGTGGAAAAGCATGGAAACCTTTCCTGAGATCAGACAAGGACAGTGGTCCACACAGCTTATACAAGCATACTACAAAACAACACACCATTCTGATCTCCAAGTGGTCTCCAAAATTATAAGTATGGTACTGTTTGATCCCTACTTTTCACTTATTTTTTTAATATAGATAATATTTCTGTCTTTGTTCTTTTGTTAGCATTAAATAGTACCTCTTAGTAGTAAAAACTAAGATTTTTATTTGAGCCAGAGAACTTTGGGTTTAATCTTCATTTTAGGAGGAAAAGAAATAAAAAAATACTTGAGAATTATCTTTGGAGAAGGCAGGCAAGGAATAACAAACATGGGAGAGGCTTACTGTGAAAATCATTATGGGCTGATAACCTGAAAAACAGGTTTCTGAGAGTAGTTAGTATTAAAAAATGTAGGATAATTTTCTCACCAGATCAGATAGTGTTTGCAAGATAAAACTAACTTCTGTGTTGTTGGATGTTGTTCTGTGCCTGTAGGATTTGTATTTTGATGTTATTAGCAATATTATTGTTATTATTTTAATTGAAGGTAAATGAGTATGGTTTGCATTTTTTGCTGAGCCAGTTAAGATTTTGCGTGAACTGGTTGGTTGTTTTTCTTGTCTCTACCAAATGAGATAATGTGTGTCAGCCCCGGAGTCAATATCAGAAAGGTAGGAGTGTACAATTTTAGTTAGAAAAAAATCCTTGGTGTGTGCTGAGAATGTCAAGTCATTGGATCTTAAGAGAATTGTGTGGAAAGGAAACTTTGACTGTAGAATAAGATAAAAAAAAAGTAGTTCAAAGAAGTTCCAGATCAAGAAGATCTGTTTTTCCTACCTTTGCGGTCTGTCAGCCACATCTCTTATTTCATTCTGTATCTTACTTACATGACTTACGGCTATAGGTACCAGTTGTCAACTCTGCTGTGTTTTACAAAATTTTACAAAATCTTATGATATTTAATTTGTTAAGCATATAATTTGCTCTCTTTTTTTTTAGTATAGGTGTGATCCACACTTTGTAAATATTAGAGGTTCTTTTCCATGTTGCAGTGATGGGTGCAAATTTGATTTGACTGTCCTTCTGACAGGCTTGTAATGCTTCATGCTGCCTGTGCTGCTGGCATCAGATAGGCTGTGTGGGTTCACAACACTGACTTTGCTGATGTGGAAGTAGTTCCTGAGGCCAGCAAGCATGCAAGAACACTTTGTTTAATCAGAGGATGCACACAAGAATAGTTTTTTTCCTGACTGGTTTGATAGCTGAGCTATTCTTCATGAACGAAGTAGCTGAACTACTGGAAAAAAAAAAATGTAGCCAAGCTGGAATGTCTGTCACTAGTGAAGTCAGCCTAACCTTACCTTTAATCGGAGGAATGATACCACATGACTTGTAAGTACTGACTAGACTAATTTGTTATCTGCTTAATATGACTCAATCTGTTTTGGTGAGTTACTTGGGCAAGAGACTTAGATCAGTATGGGCACAGAAGTCTAAGGATATACAGTGATTTCACTTAAATATTAAATACCATTATCATCTCACTGTAGTGACCTTAAGCCAGGTTTTGAAGAATCTGGCTTGTCTTGAATGTAACTCTGTTAATACTGTGGGAGAATTTTTTTCTAATAACAACCTCTAAAATAATTTATTTTATCAGTTATATTAAGTTAGAGAATTGAACTTTTGAATCACAAGGCCACTCTTAGATATGCTTTCAATTTGATTGCTTTACTCCTCTGTTTTTATTCAGTGTGAAAATTGTGATCAATTTTCACACTTTTAGGGTAATGCCTTTTTTTCCTCCTGAAATAAAAAAAAAGTAGCTATATAGAATCAGAAAATCATTTAGTTTGGAAAACATCCTCAGGATCATCAAGTTCAACCATCAGTATGGACTACTGAACCTAGTCACTGAAACATGACATTTAGAGTCATGTCCAGATGTCTCAAGTATCTCCAGGGATGGTGGCTCCTTTGCTTTCATGGTTAGCTTATTCCAGTGTTTAACTACTCTGACAATGAAGAAATTCTTAGTATTCTATCTAGTCTTCTTCTGATGCTTGAGGGCACTTCCTTGTGTCCTACTACTTGTCACCTGAGAAAATATACAGACACCCTCCTTGCTGCAGCCTTTTTAAAGGTAGTTGTTGGGGGTGATGAGGTCTCTTCCCAACCTTCTCTAGCCCAAATCAAACAATCCCAGTGTCTTGAACTGCTCCTAATAAATGGGGTTTCTTCTTTTCTCAGTTTCATTGCTTTTATTTGCACACACTCAAGCAACCTAATATCCTGTTTACAGTGAGGGGCCCCAAACTGAACACAGTACTTGGGATGTGGTCTTACCAGTGCCAAGTGCAGCAGGACAGTCATTTCCTCGGTCCTGCTGGTCATATTATTTCTAAGGCAGGTTAGGGTGCCATTGGCCTTCTTGATCACCTGGGTACACTGCAGCTCGCATCCCAAGAGTTGCCTGACTCTTTCTGCAGAGTTTTTATGAACATTTTTTCCTTCCTGATCTTCTGAAGATCAGCCAAGTTGGTCTTCTCTGCTGCTGGTTTGATGTTTGCTGCATTGCCACAGCCTGCTCCTGTATTTCTAAGATTTCCTTCCTGAAGATTGTGCAACTTTCCTGGACTGCATTTTCTTTAGAGCTTCCTCCCAGGTTATTCTGTCATCCAGGTCTCTAAATGGGCTGAAGTCTGACCTTTGGAAATCCAGAGGTTTTAAATTAAATATCACCTAATATTTACTTTTCATATATTCTTTCAGCCACACTTCATCCAGGGAAGACAAGTCAGGAAGACGAAGAAGATGCAGATAATGAAGGCATGATGTTACAAAGAAAATTCATTACCCCCATAAATTAAGTATTTACAAGAATTTTTGGTAGTAGGGAAAGCAGTGATTGTCCTGAGAATGATTCAATTTAGCACAAAATAATCAAACTACAATTCTCAGAGCATACTTTCATGACACTCTACAGTGAGCTGGATGACTACAGTAAGCACATTATTTTTGTTTCCATCTGTCGAAATTATATCCACAAATGATACAAGATAAGCCCTTTATTGTTAGTGTTCTGTAAAGCTTCCATAGTGCCTATGGAAAATTTTTGTTTGAAGTTCTCAGAACTTTATTTAATTTTGATTAGCAAGCAGCCTAATATTTAAGACAATGAATAGAAATAATATATATTTTGTATTTGAAATATAAAACTTGTACAATTAAATAGCAGAGGTTGTTTAGAATGGATCTGATTAGTACTTTTACTAGATGTAAAACTAATGTAAAATAGGTTTAAAATGAGATAAAGGGTGACATAGTCATGAATGAAAATCAAGTCTCCTGAAGGGAAATGGCATGAGAAAAAAATATTTGGAAAGTAGTTGAGGAAAAAAAAGTTGAAAAAGTGCACATATAACAGTTACTATTTTTTATTTTTATTTTTGTAATTTCAACTGTAAAGAAGTCCCTTACAACCACAGTAGATGGGATGCAAGCAGGCTGGCTGAGCCTTTCTGGGCTAGTGCATTTTGAATCTTCCTGTGTTCAAAGTGAGTATTAGAATGGTCTGAGATCTTTCCCTTGGCAAGGTGCTTGTCTGCATCATTGTCAACCCTCATATTGCCCACCCAAAGCCCCACAAAGGCTGTCAAACCAATGGATTTCTTTCAGCCTGCCACCTCAGGTGTGCATTTGTATACATCGTAAATCTCTCAGACTGAACCTGGGAAAGATAACTTGGTGGTCCTCTGGGCTTGTGCTCAATCTGTCATGGTTATTTTCCTTTTATTTTCAGTAATATAATAGGGAGATTGGAGACTTACATACCTGCTCTGGTCTTTCCTCTCTTTCTATAAGCATTTGACCGATTTCCTTATTTAGGGAATGATCGTGTTCCACATGAACTCGCTGATAAGATTTTCCTCACCTTCTTGAATGTGTTTTCACAAGGGGCTTTAAGAAAAGTCATCATATCATGGAAATATGGGGTTTGGAAGGGACCTCTGGAGTTTATCGACCCCAAATTCCTGCTTAAGCATGTTCCCTGCAGCAGGTCATGCAAGTAGGCACCCAGATGGTCTTGAATATCTCCAGAGAAGGAGACTCCACAACCTCTCTGATCAATCTGTTCTAATGTTCCACCGCTCTGACAGTGAAGAAGATCTTCCTTGTAATAACATGAAACTTCTAAGAGCTAATGCTCTTGGACTAGTGGTTAGGAGCCGGTGCACTCAGTACAGCAGCCCGGGTTCGATTCCTGGTGGGGAATACCCAGAACAGAACACAGCTTGAGCATTAGCACTTTAACTCCCAATACACTACATGATGTTATGATGTGGAATATCAGTAATACAGCAAAAATCATGAAACGATAACACTGTGTTACTGTTTCTGCTGTATGGGTAGAATAGAGTGTGAGCTTGGAGATATGACAACGTTGTACGCATTTGTGAGGCAGAGGAGGGCCTTGCTTTGCCTGATTTTTGACTAGAGATTGAACCAATGCTGCTGAGTTTCTTGTATGAAGTTCTTGTTTGTGCAGATGTTATCATCTGATGACTGAAGTAATGCAAATAGTCCTTTGTCAGTATCTTTTTATTGCTCTTGGGCAAAATACAGTCTGAGTAGTAAAATGGTACTGCTCACTAGTTTACTGGAGAGGTGTGAGACCAGAGATTACTGTCCCACTTCTTGCCATGGAGAAGGACTCTCGCCTTAGTTTTTCTCCTCATTTTATGTAAGATTCAGCTAAAAAAACCCATATGTTTTTCCACAAAATGGAGATAAAAGTTTACTGTCATTCTTAAAACCATACACAATATTATATTCTGAACATAAAATACATAAAATAGAATTCTATAGGAAAATAACAAAAACCAGCAACAAAAGTAGTTTGAAATATGAATGCATTTCATTTTTGAGAATTTTAGAATTTTTTTATTGGAAGTTTTGTCAAAATGAAACATTTCAACAAAAGTGCATTTTTACTAAATTATCAGCTTTGAATGGAAAGATGCTCTCCCAAAATATTTCAACTCCTTCATCTAAAAAAAGTAATCCATGCAGTGTCTGCACTCAGAAACTTCTTGAACTATCAGGTTGCCAAACCCGCATATGTCTTTCTGCATTACAGCATCAGAGAGCTTCATGAGGAGAGAAAAGAAAAATAAAGGTTTTCGCACTTTTCCTTTCTTTCTCCCTAACGATTATGATGCTATTATCACCTAACTACCACATGAAATTTTCCAACCTGAATGTATTTGGACTTTTTTTACTGCTATATTTGCACTTTCTGACATTTTGCTGTTAGTCTCCATCTTGATCACCATACAACCTATACTGCTTTGATAGTGCTGGATTTTAGGCTTGGATAGAATTATGTGATGTGTTATTAATCATGCAGGATAGGAAACTCAGCAGGCTGGGCCATCTAGTCCACTCCCAGATGCTGCTGCCAGCTCTTGTTTGCAGCATTAGTAAAGAAGTTAGAAGTAATAAAACCATATGTTAGGACTCCTCATTATTCCTCTTAAAGCCTATCTGCACTTAATCTCTGCAAGACTGCTGTTTCTTGTTTTTCTTCATTCCATCTTATTTTTTTATTTTTTATTTTTTTTCCTTGCGAGCCTGTGAAAGATCATTGTAACAGTGTGTAATGATGCATGAGAAGAGTAGTAGATAGTGTGTAAAAAGCTATCAATTTCCCCAGGGGTCCGTGCTGGGTCCAGTCTTGTCCAGCATCTTCATCAGTGACCTTGATAAGGGGATAGTGGCCACCCTCAGCTGATGATATTAAGTTGGGAGGATTGGCTGACACGCCTGAAGGCTGTGTTACCATTNGAGACAGGACAAGGGGGAATGGACAGAAACTGCAGCACAGGAGGTTCCACACGAATGTGCGCAAGAACTTCTTTACGGTGAGGGTGACAGAGCACTGGCACAGGCTGCCCAGGGGGGTTGTGGAATCTCCTTCTCTGGAGATATTCAAGACCTGCCTGGACGCCTACCTGTGCAACCTGGTGTAGGGAACCTGCTTTGGCAGTGGGGTTGGACTCGATGATCTCTTGAGGTCTCTTCCAACCCCTATGATTCTATGATTCCTAAAAGACTTCTAAATGAACTTTATTGCCTAGAAACAATTCTGCACTTTGGTCTCCTGTTTCTCCTTGTTCATTCATAACTGCCATGAGCAAGAAGTTGCATTAACAATGAGAAATGCAAATTAAAGCTTCTTCAATCCTGGTAGTATTTAAGTGTATGCGTATATTAGTTGTTTCTGGAGTGTATACTGTAGAAAAAGAATGACAGACCCCTGATGAAGCATACTGTTGTCAGTGACCATAACCATACATGAAAGATACCCTTTCATCCACATTTGATTTTCTTTGTTGCACGATGCCCGTATTGCTCTTAGTATCGGATATCTAATAGATGACACTTAGTACTGAGTATGAAATCAGTACGAACAATGCAACAGAGGTGCTTTCTGACTCTAATGGAAGAATCCTGCATGCGATTCTGTAAAACAGGTAACCATAAAAATGGAACAGTAGAATTTTAATGATTTACTTTGCAGAGGCAACAAGGTCATGTTAGTCAGTTCTTGAAGTTGCTCATATTCTGTTGCATATCTGTATATAAAATACAAATTCTCTTCAATGTCTGTGTAGCCTGTAACTCCTAATGATGGATGAGAGAAAAATTTCAAGCTTTCAGAGTCTGTATTTTCCTTTCTCGATTAAAAAGTATATATGTACTTATTTTTTAATATTGTAAATAACAACAGAGAAATAAAGCCTAGCTTTTCATACAAGGATAACTTCTCAATATTCCTCATTTTTTTTTAAATTGTAGTTTACTTCTCAAAATGAGTGCCACTATAAGAGGTGTTCTGGTAGTTGCAATCCCACTTCCAAGTAGGCAAATTTCATGCAGTAGGGACAAGAAATTGTAGGATTGTTTTATCAGCCTATAGACTGAACTATATTGCATATACCTAGGATTACAAAGTCTGCACTTCAGTGACAAACATCAGCTTCTCTCCTGCTATGGAGCCTGTGATGATTGCTACCCTTACCCCATCCCCCTGTCCTTCTGCCATCGGTAGACAAAATTATTAGAAGTTTGACTCTGAGCCACCAAATGCAGGAGAGTCACCTCTGTAAAGCAATTGAGAATGTTATTAACTTTACTGTATTAGATTTTTTACATGTCAGCTATGAGCTTTTTAACTTTATCACTTGCAAATTCTCCTGCTCTTCCCTCTCCATGAGTTTGGGAGGCATCTTTCTGATATACACACACTCTCGCTAAAAGTGGACTAATAAAAGGCTGTACTTTGTGCTTTGCTTTTTAGTTTAACCATGCAAAACAGTGCTATTCTGCTGTCATGAGATTATTCAGAACAAACATTTTTCTTGTTCTCATTGCTGAGATAAGCCATCATACTGTGTGAAAATTAGAGCACTTTTTGAAAACTTGTGAGAGTAAATAGTGATAAATAGAGTAAATAGAGAGTTGAAAACACAGAATTGCAGCCTGATTGAGGTAGGTGGAACTGTAAACTGTCTGGACCAGAGCCTCTGCTTTTATCAGGATCAACTAGTGCAGCTTGCTCACAGCTACCTCCAGCTTCACTTTAAGTATCTCCAGAGATGGCGATTCTACAGCCACTGCGTGCAACATATTCAAGTGTTTGATCCATACCAATTTATATTAAGATGATGTTTAAAGTGGATTTATTTGTGTTGATTGTCTCAATAATTGTGGTTACATAGAAATGCATTTTTGGAGAGAAGATGGAAAATATCTTTGATTTTGTGGTCTTAATTTCTCAGGAGCACTGTGGATTGCAATGTCCCTCTTTTTGTTTTGGTGTGTAATTTAAATATTAGATATACCCTTTTTTCCTAACATGTGAATCTCAATACTATTGGAAAATGAATTTAATCTAGGCTTTTAAATGTGCTCAACTCTTACAGTATGTGGAGTGATATTCCATAGTGTTCCATTTTTAAAGACAATTTTAATTTAGGTAAACCACTTGGACTATAAAAAGGATTTGCAAAGTGTTTTATGCTTGTTATTTTTTAAAAACAACTCAATGATAACATATAATGGTTAAGTGGCACTATATGGTATGACAGCAGATATTGGTATACTTGATTTGTTTCTTATGATGTATTTAATTAAAAAATGGGAAGAGGAGAAGAGAAGAAAGAGAGAAGGAAAGAAAATGAGAGAGAAGGGAAGAAAGTGACTGAAAGAGAACAAGAAAAAAGGAGGAAAAGAAAGGGAGAAGCGGAGAGGGATGGAGGAAAGGAAGAAAAGTAGAATATGAGTTAAAGAAACAGTGGGAAACTGACACAGAGAGAAACAGTTGAAGAAAGAAAGGGATAAGAGGAAAAGGAGAGAAGAACATACTGAATATGTTTTATTTAAGCTGTTTAAATCCTTTTCTGTAAATACATAGTCACTACTAATTTGCACCTAGTTAAAATTCTAGTTCATAAAATCCCCTCAAGTTTCCCTCCTGATTTCATGTTTTTGTTTTCAAGTTCTCCTTGACATGGTTACTGTGGATTTTTTCCAGGTACCATAACTATTTCTACATGAAGTATCCAGCTTGGATGTAAACAAAGAACGAAAAAGACACAGATGTTACTTGAGCAAGTTTTCTTTAATAAAAATAGCTGTCCTCCTTCAGCAGAGAAGGTAGAGATTCTGTGTACTTAAATGCATATACAGGAAAGCGTACTTGACATTTTGGTTGAGATCTTTGCCACAGTACTTTGTTTGTGACTAGGGAATGTCACTGAATGCAAACTTCTGCCATTTCTTTATACAGCTAGCCAGAATCTTCCAACTGTAGGCAAGTTCCACTTACTAAAGAGAAATAATGAAAGACTGAATATTTTCCTTTGTACAACTGTGTTTTTCTTTCATTGTTCTCAAAAACTTAAGTAAAAAATAAAAGCACCCGCTAAATTTTATCTAAAAAGGAAAAAGGCCAAAGAGGAACAGTTCAGAAACAAGGCAAAAAGAAATGAATGTGTGCTTGAATGACCTGAATGGTTAATAGGAAAGAAAACTTCTAAAATAAGAACAAACTCAAGGCTGTGACTAAGGAGGCAAACAAAACCGCAGGTCACCTGTTGTAGGTAGTTCTGTCATGGCTTATGCCACGTTCTCATGGTGAATTCCTGAGCAAATACTTACACATTGCCCAAACAAACGTCGAGTGTTGCATTTCAATGGTGCTGAACAAATGTTCTAGTAAATAAGCATGTTGTTCTTTCAGAGAGGAGGCAGCCGTGTTGGGCAAGAGCCCTGCAAACAGGCACAGATGTCCTGGCTTTGTGACAGAGGAAGCAAGCAGGCTTCTGGGTAGGATCTTCATTATATGCTGACGTACAGAAACATTTCACTTAGGATCTGATGAAGTAAAGCAAGCTAGTCAGCCAGACATGGAAAAACACAAGTCAGAGAATGGGATTTTTCCTTTTGTACTTGTATTTTATTCTGCTTTAGTTCTGCATGTCATGCACAGCTAGTTTCACAAATGAGTGTTTTCTAACATTAAATTCTTCTGCATATATATTCCTAAGCTATCAGTCTTCTGCTACTAATATCCTTATACTAATATTTTCCTGAGATGAGGGCACTTTAAAGGTTTGTCTATCAGTATCTCACTCTGACTTTTCAGAATGATGTAATGTCACAATCAGCCCGTGATACAGTTGTGTATTTTATGTACACATTCTTAAATTCTTCATAGCTCCTGTAAAAATACAAGTGCTGCTCTGAAAGTAATGCCTCCTAAGTTACGTTGGCCCACAGTGTCAGAGGCAGATGTTGGTGTTTGAGGCTTTCTGCCGATACTCCATTACATTCTGTTACTGTGTGACTGATGGCAGCCGAGGGCCAGTCTTACAAAATGGTGTCTGACATAGAAGTGTGTATAAAACAGTGGCGTGTGGCTGAAATCCTCCATGCAATAAATAAATAAATAAATAGATAAAATTACCCCCTGACATTCATTGGTGGTTGCTAAATGTTTCTGGACACCAAACAATGGATGTGAGTACAGTGAAGCAGTTGGTGATGAGTTTCAGCAGAAGTGACAACAACATAAAAAACAAGCCATGGTCTGGATAGCATTGCACAGCTGTCATGCCAAGAAATGAAGAGCATCTTGATCAGCTCATCCATGCGAATTGGTGGTTTGTGATCAGGGAACTGTGTACAGGGTTAAATAATGGCTTTGGTGCATTGGAAATGATGGTGGCAATGTTGGAATACTGTGAATTTTTGCACCGTGTGAGTCCCATGATTTTTCATATAGGAACAGGAAGAACACTTCATGCAAGTTTGTCAGGATCTATTAGATTAGTACGAGGCTGAAGGCATTTCTACTGATGGCAAGATGTGGGAACACTACTTCAAGCTGGAATTAAAATTGCAGTCCATGAAGTGGTAACACATGAATTCCTCTTTCAAGTTCAGCCCTGAGTGGGTAAAGTGATGTGCACTGTCTTTTGGTGTAGGAAAGGGCTTATCATTCTGCAGTTCTTGGAATCTGCCCAAACCATCATCTCTGGCTGCTACACTGCAATGGCAACTGAGCTGAAGGCTCAAACTTCCAGTCAGGCCTGAGAAGACAGAATGATAACATAATAACAATGGGTCCCACATTCATTAGAATACTGTGGAGCGCACTGTCAGTCTTGGCTGAACTGTCCTACTATACCCAGGATATAGTCTGAATTTGGCATCTCCTGACTTTTATCTATTCAGGCTGATGAAAGATAGACTGCATGGACAATATTTTCCTTGCAATGATGCCATCGTAGCAGCTCTGAAACAGTGATTCACCTCTGCTGGATGTTTGTGAGCATGGCATGCACAGTCTTGTTCATCGCTGGCAAAAAAATGCATAACTAGTGGTGGTGGCTATGTTGAAAAACAGCATTTTATAGCTTTATTGCTTTAAAATCGTTTATCGAATTGAGTTACTGTGCTCTTTGTATCTGTTGCAGTTTCCATGAATATAAATATGAAGAATCACTTTCAGGGCAACATGTGTATTTCAGATAACTATAGCTCATTGCCATTCAGTGGTTTCATTTTCTCAGATGGTTTCATAAACAATATGGCAAATACTGGGTGAAACTAATTCTAGGACAGTGTTTTAAAAAGTCTTTCTGCCAGCATCTAGGTGTAATTGACAGAAAGACTAATAGTGATCTTACAAAGTTCCTCTGCCATTGCCAAAAATATGGAAGAGCTAGTATTCTGAATATGCTGAGGTATGAAGATCCTGGGCTACTCCAACAAACTATAGCTGTAGGTTATTCAGACATCGGGGTTACTAATATATATTTGATATTTCGTAATTTCTCATATTTAAGGAAAAAAAGCCTATATTAGCTTATCATCTGTATTCTGTAAGCAGATAAATAAACTGTTGAGTCAGACTGAATTAGAAATAATCATTTAGTTTCATTAAGTGCAGACAGCTGGTTTGAATTCTTCATAGTCTCTCAGCTAGTTGTGCTAAACTCTTTCATGCAGCAAAAGCGAGGATCACCTCCTTGTCTAATCTCTGCTTTTTGTATCTGCAGCTTATATGCCTGAAAATCAACACTTGCTCTGCATCTAATGCTTACTTCATAGTCTTAACTTATGTCCTTAACTTTCTTATTCTTTAATAATCTGTATTAATGATAAACGTTATTTTTTAGAACAATTGCCATGTAAAATGGGTCTGGGCACTGAGCATGGGATGTAATCAGGCACAGTCATGCAGAAATTGTGTTAGACTGAGTGCTTACATTATAGCTGATTGTTTAAAACAGCAGGTTTGTTCAGTTCATCTCTATCTTCTCATTTATACACACCACACACCAGTTTGAATTGTACATACAAATTACCTAGTCATATGTAGTACACTGTCAAGCTGCAGCTTTATTTAGAAATCAATGTAGGGTCTTCCAGGATGTATTGATTTCTAGTAATACTGCTGGTACACTAACACCTAGCCCAAGTAACTCAAAATGCAAAAAACAAATAACAAGCAAAAAAACCCCTAGCTACTCTACAATCAGTATATTAATGATAAAAGACAACTTTATTAACATAAAAAGTGACCATTGCTCTTTCTCAGGTTGTGGTTTGTTTAACTTACTGTGGCATATAAAAATCTACCGGTAGAATCACTTTTGTATGATATACCAGTTTAGGAAATGCACAAGGAACAGAGTATATATTTAGAAGTACTTTGTTTTCTAGAGTTCCTAATGCAAAGATTTGCTTCTTCTTACATCACTGTCACTATATGTGTATATATAAACATACACCCCACTGTGGGATTTATACAGAACATAAAAAATAATCTTAGGATCACAGAATATCCCAGATTGGAAGGTACCCATACATCATCAAGTCCAGCTCCTTTCTCCACACAGGACTGCTCAGAATTCAAACTGTATTTCTGAGATATATTCTGATTCATATATTCTGGTGGAGGATTTTAACCACCCAGATATCTTCTGGGAAAACCATATGGCAAGTTGCAAGAGATCCACCTGGGGAGAATAAAGGGATACTGTCCGGACTTGCAGAGAGGGGATCAGGAAAGCCATGGCACAGATGGAACTGAATGTGTTGAGGAATGATAAAAACAACAAGAAGGGATTCTACAAGTTTATTGACCAGAGGAAGCAGGCCAAAGAGTACGTACTTTGTTAAATGAGAAAAGAGAACTGGCTATGACAGATATGGAGAAGGCTGAGGTACTAAATTAGTTTTTCTGCCTGTCTTCACTGGCAGCCAGGATTCTCATACTACTCACATCCCTAAAACTCACATAGCTGGGTGTCTAGGTGGGAACTGGGGGAGTACATCCCACTTTTCCGTTGCAAGGGCAGAGCAAGTGCAAGACTGCCTCATGAGACTGAATGTTATACAAGTCTATGGGGCAGAGATGACTTGCATCCCAGCGTGCATCTGAGGGTCCTAAAGGATCTGGCTGATGTGGTTGCAGAGCCGCTTTCCATTATATTTGAAAAGTTGTGGCTGTTGGGTGAAGTCCCCAAGGACTGGAAAAAGGGAAACATCACTCTCATTTACAATAAAGTGAGGAAAGAGGACACAGGGAGCTGCAGGCCAGTGAGCCTCACCTTTGTGACTGGGAAGACCATGGAACAGATCCTTCTAGAAGTCATTTTAAGGCACATGAGGAACAAATAGGTGATCCAAGACAGGCAGCATGGCTTCACTGAGTGAATGTCGTGCCTGACCAATGTGGTGGACTCCTGTGATGGAATGATGACATCAGTGGACAAAGGGAAGGTGACCAGTGTCATCTACCTGGACTCCTGCAAAGCCTTTGACATTGTCCCCCACTACATCCTTATCTCTAAATTGGAGAGACACAGATTTGAGGGGTGGACTATTTGGGGGATAAGAAATTGGTTGGAAGTCCATAGACGAAGGGTTGTACTGCATGGCACTATATTCAGGTAGAGGCCAGTGATGAGCAGGAGTCTATCTTAGAACCAATGTTCTTCGACAGCTTCACCAATGACATTGATGATGGGCTCAAGTGTACCCCAGCAAGTGCGACGATTACACCAATCTGAGAGGTGCAATTGACAAGTTAGAAGGAAGTGAAGATATACAGAGGTCCCTTGATGAACTCAAAAGGTGGGCCCATGTGAACNTGATGAACTCAAAAGGTGGGCTCATGTGAACCTAATGAGGTCCAACATAGCAAAGTCCAAGGTTTTGCACTTGGGTTGGAGTAATCCCAGATATATATACATTCTGGGAGAACAGCTCCTTGAGAGTAGCTTTGCAGAGAATGACATGGAGGTCCTGTCGGATGAAAAACTGACCATGAGCCAGCAGTGTACTCTTGCAGCTTGGAAGGCCAATGGTATCCTGGGCTCCATCAGAAGATGGGAAGCCAGCAGGGCCAGCG
>VXAB01001868.1:0-41678 GCA_013399175.1 Odontophorus gujanensis
GTTCTAGTTGCTACCACAATACACTCAGCCCACGAACAGTGCAGAACAGAGGGACTTGGTACTATTCTACACACTGTGACTGCCAGAAGAACTGGGGTACTTGATCACACCAAAACACATGCAGGTCCTAACCACGTACTGGGAAGGCGTAGTGGAGCCTAGCAAATACTCATCTTTAACAAACAGCACAAAAAACTAATGCATTCCCATATATACCACTCATCTGGTGACTGTTGGCTTGAGATTGTGTAATTAAAACAAAGCTAATGAAGATGCATTTGACAGAGCTTAACACCTGTTCTATACTGAGATATCTTTGTTAAGTGATAGGAAAACTGAACCAGGATGGCAGTAGTAAGCAGTTTCCTAGAGCTCCGGGAGCAGAATACAAGTTTCAAGGCTGGAAAGGGCAGCGTGTAGGCTCTATAAGCTACCACTGCCAAAAGAACAGCTAAAGTTGCAGACCCTACCACAGAGAGGGATCTCTGAGACTGTAACAGCTCTGTTACTGTCGAGCAAGTGGAAGATGAAAATAAAACCTGGGATCTCCTTGTCTGGTAGCAGCAGCAGAAATCTTGTGGTCACTTCTGAAATGCAAAAGATGCGCCGTGTTTACTTGCAAATGAGATCTACAAGTAATAGTAAAAATCATTACAGAAGACTAATGTGAAAGAAGCTGGGACTAGTACGTAGTGGACAACTAACTTTTTAGCCACTGAGAAAGAGTGTGCTTTCCACTCCTTCCCTCCATCAGACTTTAGGGATGTCCAATTTGCGCAGGGATCAGAGAGGAATGGCACCACAGATCTGTTATTTCAGTGGTGACAGTTATGAGACTCCAAGTACCTGGGAGCAGCAGAACTGGTGCTCTGCTTACAAGCCATGGTATAACCGTACTTACTCATAGCTACAAACTGTATTTACATTTGTTTTTAAGTAGATCAGTTCAATGTAGGTGAGCTGAACCTCTCTCCGCCCTGTGTGTGGTAAACTCAAAAACCGCTATCAGTAACTACAGTACCATAAAAAGAAGACAGAACTGCATTACCTCCCGTATATGGGTACCGTATACCTTGACCAGGAGCTTTCCCACTGGTACCAAGATCATAAATGTTGAAGGGACCAAGAGCAGCCGGGTGGATGCAGTGCAAGAGGTCACTATTAATATGATAATCACATAATTAATGAAGTGGGAAGGCACCTCCAGAGCCCCACGGTCCAACTCCCCCTCTTAAAGCAGGGGCACCTGCAGCAGGTTGCTCAGGACCTCATCCATGTGGGTTTTTAATCGCTCCAAGGAGACGTAGTGTTACACAACACAATAACAAATGTAGTGTTTATGTAGTGTAGTGTTACTCATTACATAAAGGGGTTTGGCTCTTTCCTCTGTTGCTCCAAACCCGCGTTCTTCAGGAACCTCACCATTGTGAGTCGCTGACTGCAGTTAACTAATTCACCTGAGATGATTGAAAAATAACCATGAAAGCTCATGTCGGTATAAAAACATCGTGCCAGCGTGCTAGTTAGGTACGTACTGAAAGAGCTTTGCCCAAAGAACTCAAGTTTCTAAGGCTGCAATCTGGTTCCCAGAATAAAAACAAAGCACTGACTGAATAAAGCAGAAGGCACTTGTTTAGTAGTAGGTTCTAGGAAAAGAAGCGATGGTTTTACCAAATCTGTTTAACGCTGCTTTAAGCAAAAAGCGAAAGAAAAGACTGGCGACTGAGTCAGACATCTCAGAGCAGAAAGAATGGAGAAGTTTCGTAGCAGGAATGTTTTCAGAAAAAGAACCTGATCCTCACACTGTTGATTTCTGATTCTTTTTTCTGTTTGCTTGCAAATCAAGATTTTTCCAAGCACAGCCATTTGCAGCAAACAGAAAACTTCCTCAGCCGGAAGTAATTAGTAGTATGTCCATGGGTGCGCTGATGAATGAAGCCTCTTCTCCGAGGCTGTCAATGACTAACGCGTTCCCTTCAGCACAGCAACACAACACTGACACGTGGGTGATGACTACACGCACAGAGTGAGAACACAAGAAGCCTAAAACAGGAAACTTCACCTAAAAAAAAAAAAAAGCTTTAAAATACAATTATCAGTTGAACCTACTAACGAAAAACACCGCACAGAATAAATATCTGCTTCAAGTTCTTGCACCGATGGGCATAAAAGAAAGGGAGAGCAAATGATCCAGAGGATCTTCAGCCTTACAGGTTAAAAACAAAAGCAAACTAAACAACAAGGTAAGTGTGCACACAGAAACGTCCTTTGGAGAATAGCATGTAAAAGCTGTAAACAGAGATTGATTGTCCGAGCTTTCCTCACCAAATTTAGCTTGTTTTTTTCTTTGTTACTTTTCTATGCAAAGGAGTTCTATTGTCACACAACAGTTCATAGCGAAACCTGCACAACTTTGAACCAAATGCATCATTCCCTTGCTGATGCAGAATCGGATATGCTGCAGAGGAGTTACGGTTCCGGTGTGTTTTGCAAGGTTAATGTCACATCGTAATCCAGGAGAAGACCCTTAATCTTGTCATGGAATTTTTCTCTGTACTGGTTGAACTGCATAATGCTTTCCGGTTCTTCTTCAAACCAGAACTTGTCAAACTCATAAACCAGATAACCTGTGAAGAAAATCATAAATAGAGATATACGCAAACGAGCTCTGCAATTTCCTGCCTCGAGCTACTTAGGCCTACAGCAGTCCTACACACCATGTTCAATCCCTTGAAACACTGAGCGTAAGCCACGGATACTTACAGTAAAACTGATGGAAGTGTTCCATTTGTGGCAATCCAGGCACCACGTTGTACAGGTGAGGCTTTAGAGCACCATTCTTAAGTAAGCTGTATGCCATTTCGGTCAGATTAATTCCAACTATTGCATAAGAATATCTGCAACAGCAATCACAGTTTGTTTGTTTTTTAAACCTTATGTGTTGAAGGATGTCAAAGTTTCCCAGAAACAGATGGCACTGTGGTAACTGTCAAGAGTCAATTTTTCCTATAATGCTTGTTGATGAGCTAACTCTGACCAACAGGCCCCTTTTCAGTTCCCTATTTCATCTATCCACATAGAAGTGAGCTATTGTAAAACATGCTATTTCCTCCGCAATAGTTTCCTAAATGCCTCCATGAAGCAACAAGGAGATGGGAAAGCCAATTAATACTGAATTCAGATTACTCATTTGAAATGATTACATCTTCTGGAGCACTAAAAAGCGTGCATGAAAAAAACTGGTACAGCATCAGTAGCACGGTCACCTCATCTTTTCCGCGCATGGGAACTTCACAGCACAGTGACGGAGCACNCTCGGTGTGACTGGAGGGAAGCGTGATGGGAAAGGAGACGTGAATTTGGGCTGTAGCCCTCACTGCCGCACGTTGAGACTCTGGAGCGTGCCCACAGAAGGGCAGCAAGCCTGGTGAAGGGCCTGAAGCATGACGCTTACAGCTGAGGGAAACGGGACTTGTTCAGTCTGATGCTCAGGGGGTGACCCTATCGCCCTGTACTGCTGCCTGAAAGGAGGTTGTGGTGAACCTCTTCTCTCAGTTGACAGCGATAGGATGGCAGGCGATGGCTTCAAGCTGTGTGCCGGGGGGGGATGCAGGCTGCACAGTAGGAAAAATGTCTTAGAAAGGGTGATCAGGCACTTGAAACAGGCTGCCCAGCTAGGGGGTTGCAGTCACCATGCCTGGAGATGTTCAAGAAGCGTGTAGGTGTGCCACTGATGCGCACGGTTACTGGACNAAAATCTGCTTTTCTGGTGCACAGTTAGAAAGCTTCTCACCGTAAGTTTTTTAAGGGTTGTTAAAACAAGTGTTTGTTTAAGGAAAAAAAAAGAAGAGGAATTTATGTCAGTGATACGTGTACTTACAGATGTAAATGCCTCAGGAATCTAGTTAGTGACCTAATTATGTAAGGCAATATTCCTGACAATAAGCTGGGAAAGTTTCTCATTCTTGGCAGGTGATTGCTTAACCGGGGAGACAGTTGGATCGAACAATGTTATACAGATTTACCATCTCTTTTCTGCACCTGAGCTGTTTTAAAACGTGCATGTTCTAATACGCAGCGTTCAAAAATGAAGTAAAACCCTTGCACGGCAGCAAAACACCTACCTGTCTTTACTTAGCACGGGACAAAAGTTTGGCAAAAAAGATCGGAGCGAATCTATACTGTCCCTACATGGGATATAAAGGAGGTGAAAAATAAGTGCTTATTTCTACATCTAACCTGAAGCTATTAAAAATACAGCTGTGATATTCCAAGCGTTAACCAGAGCCTCTCTTTTGCATCATTTGAGTCCTACTGAGTCTGGTCTAAAAAAAACCTGCGAACTGTTCTGGTTCTGAAAATGATTTCTGTCCAGTTTCTCAGGCCTTTCTGCTTTGGTTTCTACTTAAACGGAAAAAAACCACAAATATTTTCCTCTTTATTTTCAGAACAAGTACCTGACAGCCTTCACATGTTCTTCCACAAAAAATAGCAAGAAGTCTTATGACTTACCCCAGCTTTGGGTGATTTGAACGAGAAAGGATCTGACGCGCTTCGTTGGTGTAATGCTTACTAAAATACCTGCCAGCGTGAAACAAAACCTTCCATTACTTCAAATTCACAAGCAATCGAATGTCTGCAGCAATTCTGTTTCTCCCCTCACCTCTACAGTAAAATGTTTGAAGCTGCTGCAATCATCAGCTTATTTAAAGCTTCTGTAAGCAGCAATTCTAATCGCTTTCATTTGGTCTCTATCGCAAATGGAATTAACTAGCGTGAATTCACAGGTACTGCAAAGCCACGAGAGCGGAACCTCAGCAGTTTGCTTCACTTACACCAGATTCACTAAGCCCAGCAGGCCCATTCCTCTGAAGTCCGTTTTGGGATCGTCGCCTTGGAAGCCAATGTCACACCACTGCTTCGTGATTCTGCCCTTCAGGTTTTCGTGAGGCATCAGCAAATTCCAGAGCTGCGCAAACATGTCACCGTGTTATGCACTGCTTTCAAGTATTCCAACTCATAACTCAAAGCACATTAGAGACCGTGGCACAGATACAGCCCACACGCTGTTTTCTGTTAGTGGTGATCAGGAGTCATGCTATTACAGACATGAAAATGATTACATTTAACATTAAAAGTGTCAGTTTCCCTACGCAGATGCTACAGAAGCGAAGATTTGTTCCATATCCCAAAGACTTCTCATATTCTGATGGGACAGCAGTATCCAATACACAACAGATCACACTGCACCAATTTGGGACTTCCATGACAAGACGAGTCCTTATGAGTTACTAAGAACGTGGCACGCTGCTGTATGTGCACGTTCGAAGTCATTTAAAAAATGCCTCTTCAGCACTGATGTGGTAATAAGAGATAAGAGGTTGATTTTTTTTGTTATTAAGTAACTGTTGGTTGAGAAATTAGCTTTTCAGTTAAGATTCTTCAGTGATCTGTTAGGAAAATTAGTCTGCTGCTGGTGTTCTGCCTGGTTTTACAGCAAGTGATCCCAGTGCAGGCATCTTTCCTTTATTCACTTGCTTTGCTTTGGCATTTTATTTTGAGGAGTCAAACAGCTTAGCAGTTTGCAAGTAGAGCAGAGCTTTAATTAGGGCAGCTCATAATGTGGCTGTTAGATCAAGTTCATTACAACTGCTGGACTTGACGGTGGGGGCTGGGTACAGTTTTTGGTTTGGGGTTGGTTTCTTTTTTACCTCAATTAACTGTTCCTCGTGTTCTTCGTTCTCCGAATTGTATGTGACCTTCCTCAGATTTTCCACATCCAAGTAAAGTTTTTTATAACCCGTGATCTGCAGTAAGGACACGTGCAGACTTGTCTTAAACCTGGAACAATAGCAAATAACAGAAGTTATTAAGAGGTGTAATTAGCCATAAATTCTTGCTTGATCAACGCTAAGAAAAGTCGTAAGCACAACGTAAATGCTCAAATTGGGAAGGGCTTTACGTTTACATGTCATACTTCAGCACACTGGTATTGCTGTTTAGATCCCATTTCCATGCATAAAACTGCCAGCTGATTTGAGAGCTGCACAGTCAGACGCTCTTCACTTACATTCATGGAATGATGCTCAGCTAAAATCCCTGATGACACGATATAATACTGCTACTTAAAAGCAAGCAGTGACACAAGTGGCCTGTGAGATGTGGAGGCAGTTATCACAGATTCATATCAATTTAAACTTTGCAATTTATTTTCCAACAGGACATAGCTATACCTAACGCCACATAACTGCCACGTGATTGTATCAGACCAAGTAGCAGCAGGAGTAAGTCAGAAGTATTGGCCTTGAAGGTCCTCCTTAGGCTCCCAAACGTACCTGATATCCCTCTGTTCAATTTTCTTTTCTTTCATTACATCTCTGACACACTTCTCTACTTCAGTTTCATCAGCGTTTAGAGCATTTCTTAGAACCTAGGAAGTTTACGGAGTAAAAGGCCTCATGAGGAATGCAGAAACAAATGCAGAAATCTACCACTCTTGTTACTTCTCAGCCTCTGGATGCCTGCCACATGAGTATTCTTTAAAAAACTATGCAAGGAGAACAGCTGATGAGTTGAAAACGCGTACGATAAATGTGCTCAAATGACATACAAGGAGATCTTCAATAATTAGTTTAATTGTTAAATTTAATTGCAATAAAAATGCGTCATTTGTAGGTAACCGACAAAAACCACATGGCTCAAGTTTAGGCTCATTCGCCTTCAAATGCTGAACTAAAAAATGATCTTCCTAACTTCAATCTAAACAAATGCAGCCATCAAGGAGCAGAAATGACAAAACTTCAGAATGGAAATAATGCTTCAAAATTAGGAGATGGTAAACTAACGAAACTGAGGTATGAACCTGAGCTGAAACAACAGAACTCAAGTGTAGGCTTCTGCCTCTCTACAGCCTTCAGGAACAAGGGGCAAATGGTAATAACAGATACACTGTGCCCATCTGAAGTTGTCTTCCACCCAGAACGCTGTTCTTCTCCCTCCAGCTCTTCCTCCTCTACTTTCTTCTTCCCTCAGAACGTGTTTTCAGGCATCTGCTTCTGAAATAAGGCTGATAACAATACGGAATTACCCTATTTTGTTGTAATTTTACTATTTTTAACAATTACCTTATTTTTGGACGATCCCAGTGAACGTTCTGCAACGATAACGAAAGAAAAGTCACTCACACTGAACAAGCTCGGTTTTATTAATTCACAATGGGGAGTTCTTGTGTTATGAAGCCCTGAGTAGTTTTTATCACACGGGTAGAGCACTATCAAAACCAACAGGCACAGAGCAACTGACAGCCTTAAGCCACGGCTACTGCTGATGGCTTTTTTAACGGCCAGGAGGATCGCGGCAGCACCGAGCTCGCCTCAGGGGGAGGCAGCGAGCCCCTCAGGCACCATTTTTCCCGCCGCCGGCACGCGCGCGGTGACGTCATCACGCACGCCGCTCCGCACGCGCTCCCGCCGCCCGCCCTCCCCCTCCCGCTCCCGTCCCCGTTTACCGATGCCCAGCGTCCTCCGCGCGCCCTCCTNTTCAGTCTGATGCTCAGGGGGTGACCCTATCGCCCTGTACTGCTGCCTGAAAGGAGGTTGTGGTGAACCTCTTCTCTCAGTTGACAGCGATAGGATGGCAGGCGATGGCTTCAAGCTGTGTGCCGGGGGGGGATGCAGGCTGCACAGTAGGAAAAATGTCTTAGAAAGGGTGATCAGGCACTTGAAACAGGCTGCCCAGCTAGGGGGTTGCAGTCACCATGCCTGGAGATGTTCAAGAAGCGTGTAGGTGTGCCACTGATGCGCACGGTTACTGGACATGGTGGAGACTGGCTGGACTAGATGATCTTAGAGGTCTTTCCCAAACTTAATGACTCTGTGGAGCATCCCGTGCCACAGATTCAGCCCAGATGTTTGGTTTAGTACTGACAGGCACCTCCACCATTGTAATGAACGGTTATTTTAGTAAACATGGGTTGAACCTTCAAGATCAGCGGAAAGAATTCCTATTCTTGTAAACAGTATGCAAAGTTTGGTTGGAGAGCAGAACGGGAGCTGACAGACTTGTCTGGCCACATTCTGATACCTTTCTAAATGAGTGAAAACGGAAGCACCCTTTGCACAGAATCAGAAGCCACATGGCAGGTCTGGTAGCCTGCATCCCAAGGGTGGTTCCAAGGGTGGACCAACACTTTTGACATTGGCCCTTTGTATTTTTGCAGTTGCAGAGGTGCAGAGTTTCGTGTGGGGGAATCACTGACAGGTTAGCTTCAGTTGTTTGGTTTCAGGTTTGATTCCTGCTCTCGGAAACCACAGGGAGAGCTCCTTATATCCTTGAATATAAGGAAAAGCTCTCTTACAGCAAAGGTGGTGAGGCACTGGTATAGATTACCTAGTGTTGTGGTTGCTGCTTCATCCCTGGAGACATTCAGGGCGAGGCTGGATAAGGCCCTGGGCAACCTGAGCTAGCTGTGGTGTCCCTGTTCACTGCAGGGGAGTTGGGCTGGAGGGCCTTCAGGGGTCCCTTCCATCTCTAAGGACTCTGATTCTATGAGAGGTAGTTTGTCTTAAGAGAAGGCAGGAGATCATACATTTTTTCCAATGTGGCTTCTTAAATGAGTCATCTGACTCTTAAAACACGGGAGTGCTACAGGATAAAAATAAACTAGAAAGTATTTCTATTAACAAGCGTTCTCATTTGGTGATAGGAGGGTGTGTTGGTTGTGTCAGAGCAATCTTGGCTTCAGCAGCAGTGCTGTGTTACAGTTTGGGAAGGCGGAGGAGTTGCGGCGATGTGAAGAAATGCGGGTAAGAAATAAAAGGGTGCTCAGGTCCTTCCTGTCAGTCTCCATGCCCACACATTGATTGCTCTCAGATAGCTGATGAGGAACATTAGTTACTGGATTTAGTTTGAAAGTCCAGCAGGTGCATCCTCACAGTGTGGGTCTGTGCGAACAACGTGTGGGGAAATCTCAGCAGATGGCAGTTTTGTTGGTGGGTACCAAAATAAAGCCTTCCTACAGCCTGGTTTAGGAGCTTAGCTTTCTGCTGTGTGTTTTTAATTACTCAGAAATGTCTTCCTATAAGCATGGTTCCTTTTTTTTGTTTAATTACATTATTTACTGTTAACGTAGAAATCCCTTTTTGTGTGGATTGTTAAGAAGCAAAGCAACGCCTTCTTATACTTTGAGTTTTGGAGATTGTTCCGCGTAGTCGTGTGGTACTCTTTAGCTACAGATATTCAGAGCACGCTACTGTTGTCTTCTTAGTCAGTTCTTACAGGACTGAGTACTTGGTGTTGACACGTTATAATTAGAGCTGTTGGGGTAAGCATGAAAAATGTGTAGGTCTCATTTAAAGTGCTTGCGAAATGGACAAATGTACAAGAAACTAGTTTTAATCTAGCTTGTTATTTGTTGTTTTTTACTCATAAAATGTATTGAAATCTGCATTTGTCAAACAAACTCTGTAACTAATTAACTAATTAGTACTTAAAAAATAAAGCATGCATCTTTTTTCACACCTTTTTATGAATTATTAAAAAGATGCAGTGCCTAATTGCTGTAACTATGGCAAAAAGATGAAGGTGATAAGAAATAAATTGGGGATTTCAGGTGCATTAATGTCACTTTCTGCTCTAACCTCGATGGGTCTTTTTCAGTGCCTAACAAGCAAGTGTGAACTCTTAACCCCAAGCTTCATTTGGTTCTTTATGCAGCCTCCTTTATGAGGAAAGGCTGAGAGACCTGGGGCTGTTCAGCCTTGAGAAAAGAAGACTCAGAGGGGATCTGATCCACATCTATACATATCTAAGGAGCGGGAGGCAAAGGGACGATGCTGGACTCTTCCCTGCAGTGTGTGGTGATAGGACGAGGGGAAATGGCCACAAACTGATGCATAGGAAGTTCTGCTCAAAGCTAAGAACTTCTTCACAGGGCAGTGACGGAGCACTGGCACAGGCTGCACAGAGAGGTGGTCGAGTCTCCTTCTCTGCAGATGTTCAAGACCTGCCTGGACGCCTACCTGTGCAACCTGGGCTAGGGAGCTGCTTGGGCAGGGGGGTTGAACTCGATGATCTCTAGAGGTCTCTTCCAACCCCTACAGTTCTGTGATCCTGAGTGATCCAGCAGTTAGCACCTGACTTGACACAAATGCTGGTGGTTGAGTTGCTGCTTCTGCATCACACTGTTCAGTCACTTCATGAGTTACATTAGGACATTCAAAACCGTAAGGGGTAGCTTAAGAAAACAGTCCTGGTTTCTTCCAGGTAGTGTTTGCCTTCCACTACCACCTTCAGAAAGCTCCAAGGAAGGGTGATGACCTCCTGTTTACCTTTTAAAGCTACATTTCTTAAATGACAGCAGGGCAAATAGTTCAGCCAGCAGTATCGGTTGTATCTTTACAGTCAGAAAGCGTTCCATGGCAGTGACTGTTACCTATTGTTACGGGTAGTTTGTCTTTGTGTACCCTTGGAGACAAAGGACAGCAGCAACGTAGCATGCGGACTAATCCTAGTAGTTATTTGGCCCATGAGCCTGTGTTTTGTCAAATATTTATTTTAATCTTTCTTATCTCTATTCTCGCTTACACAGAGACGGGTGAAAACAGCACCAAAAATACAACTTACAAGAAAAGACGTTCAGTTAAAACACACAAGGACAAGCCCAGAAACACGTTCTGGCAGGTAAGCCATGGCAGTGGAAGCAGCCTGCTGGGCTGCTTGCTCTGTAGAAGAGATAGGCTTACTTTGTGGTAATATGTTCTAAGTGTCTGTTGTTAACAGTTGCTGAATGGTTCTAATGCTGCTGAGAGGGAAGAAAAGGGGAAAAAAAAGTACATCTTACTCTGATCTTGAGTAGTTCTTGAACACACGCAATGTGTGAAGGAGGAAGGTGTTAGGAAAAGATGTAGTCCCCCATCTGAAGTTTATACACTGCTCTCGGTCAGCATCAAGTGAACGATCATCACTAGTCAGCATGGCTAAGTACCTGCTTTAGACTCATCCCGATGAAGTATAATGGATTTAGATGCATTTAGCCCATACAGTATGCAGGCTGCTCAGTAGGTTCAGCGACTATCTGACGGTGATACTTTCCTAATTGGCCCCCTGTGCTATTAATGGATAACGAGATTTATAACTCTAAGTATCTATTAAATGGAGAAGTAAAGCTGTCCGTAGAAACGTTCAAACACAGGGAGGCTGCCCTGGGTGAACTAAAAAATGACAGATTTGCATGGGAGGTAGAGCTGTGAACAGCTGTTGAGCATGTCATAGTGAAAGCCAACAAGCGCTCACAGATAGGTGTGAAAATGACATTTTTTGTCTCATAAAACCTGGTGGCTCCATTAAAGCCTTGTCCACAGAGCTGCTCTGTAAGCAGTTAGGGAACTTCCTCTGTACTACGGAAAAGGTGTTCTGCTGCCAACTGCCTAGAAACACAGAATGGTTTGGGTTGGAAGGGAGCATCTAGTTCCAACCCCCTGCTATAGGGCAGGGATATCTCCCACTAGAGCAGCTGCGCACAGCCCCATCCAGCCTGGCTTTGAACACCTCAAGGGTAGGGGCATCTGCAACCCCCTCGGGCAACCTGTTCCAGTGTCTCACCACCCTCACAGTAAAGAATTTCTTCCTAATGCCTACTCTAAATCTACTGCTTGAGGCACATCCTTCCCCTCGTCAGACTCAGATTCTTCTTCAGCATCCAGTGCCTCCGTTCACAGCGGCAATTCCAACCGCTGCTTTGCCGGGGCTGTTAAATAGCGGCGGGGCCGTTACGCCCCCTTCCCGGGGGAGAGAGCGGGACGAGCAGTCGCCCCTCGGCCCGAGGAGGGCCGGGCACTGCCTCGCCCCGGCACGGGGGCGGGCGGCTCGGAGCGGACACGCCCGTCGGGTGAGGCCGGGCAGCGGGCGGCCGGGCGGGCGCAGGCGGCGGGAGCGCCCCGCCGGGAGATGCGGCTGCGGAGCGGTGCGCTGCTGGCCGCGCTGTGCCTGGGCACCGCCTTCCACCTGCTCTGGTACGCGGCGTGGCAGGGGAGCCGAGGTGAGAGCCGCCGTCGGGCGGAACGGTACAGCTGTTTTCCACAAATAAACTGGAAATCTCTGCCTTCTACCTTCGGGGCCGGCTGATGGCTTGCTGTGGGATGGCTCGTTTTGGAATGGGGGAGAAAGAATAAGAGCTTCCTAGACGCTTTTGAAATGGACTGGTTTTATGGGTGTAGGTTTGAAATGAGCCAAGTATTAATTTCTGGGATGAACACAGAACTCGTGAGATCTGCTCCATTTTCTTTTATTGATCCATTTTGTGACCGGTGGAAGTAGACTTGCAACGCAGCGCTGAATATTGCTGGGCAGTGCTGATCTTCCTGCATCGGTCATTTCTTGTCAACCAAGCGCTGCCTACGTTACAGCACTTGGTGCACCAAGTGGCAGCTTTGCTTGGAGCGGGGTAAAAACAGGACGTGTCTGAAGAAATTACGATCCAAGAGATGATAGAGCGCTTGACCCCAGCACAGCGAGCATCCCTGGCACCGTTCTGTTGGGGCATGTGTTTTGTGACTCCTCTGTGCCCTTTCTCTGCCGGCGTGCTGTGGACTGGTTAGTTTGTACCTCTTTATGGGTGTGTTTGTTCTTTCTTCTGTCTGTCTATTGATCCCACAGACGTCCCCTTCTCCACAGACAGGTAATATAATTTTCCTAATTATTTTAGCAGCTGTTTTATTAACAAGCTTTGAACCTTTCTGAATGTTAATACACGGTGTTCAGAAACATTCTTTCTCAGATGGGATATATCTCACAGATGTGCAGAAAGTTAGTAATCTTATCTAAAGGAGCATGTGGTGAGTTAGTTTGTGCTGGTAACTTCACTGGAAAGATAGGGTTCGTGCTCCTGGGAGTTGCTAGAAGACAGCAGTCTCCCATCTACACCAACCAGTACCCCACAGACCACCATGTGCTGTTGTTTTTTTCCAAGGAGTGAAGAATTTGGAGCTAATGAAACACTGCCCTACTTAACAGCAGTAGGCTCTATCTAAGTAGGGGTTTGAAATGAACGTTCTTCCTGCAGCAGGCATATACCTCTGCTCACATATTGCTGAACATATTGCCTCTTCCCCTGTTGAACTTCGTAGTGGCACACCCAGGACACTGTGGGTGTTACACTTTCCTCTCAACTCAAAGGTGATCTGTTCGTTTCCTAGTGCCCTTCTCATTTACTTCACCTATTACTGAGAGGTCAGATGCTGTCCGATTGCTTGTCAGCTCCCATTTCTTTCACCTGTTTGTCAAATGTGCTTCTCCAGCTCATTTTTTTCCAACCTCCGGTTGCTTCTTTTGTTTGTCTGATGTGTGTTAAAACATTCAGGCTGTTCTCGCTCTCTGAAGGGTGTGTATCACATGAAGTGGCAGTCAGAAGTATGCCCTTTGCTTTCTGGTTACCTGTGGTTTCTTGAGTTGTGACGACAGTGGGGTTGTAAATGAGCTTTTTGGTTTGCTGTCCAGTGAGGACATCGTGGCTCAAAAATAGTGATCTGATGTACTTTGACAGTATAAGCAGTTTCTCATAGCCGTGTAAACTGTTGTGCAGTTTGTTTGGAGCCTTCCAGCCATTCCGTATTAAACAGAAGTGCGAATCAGGCGCTGTTCTAATTTCAGTGCAGATCAAAACTAGAGACCTTTAAGTGCCTGGTAGTAATGGGCTGGTTACCTGGGAAGATTCTGATTGAAATGGTGAGATGTAATGGGACTACAGATGACATGGACTGGCATGGCAGGGATGATGGTCATCATCGCTGCCATCCTTAGGAATAAACATTTAGGATCTGACAGTCATTAAGCTTCCGCTGTTTTGGACTTTGATTCTTGCCTACAATGTTACAAGCATTTTAACTATGTTTTTAAAGTTTTTCATTGAGTTTTTCCTCACTTTATAAGCAGGTACAAGCGGAGGTTTTAGCTTCCGTGGGCTGACTGCTTCTTGTGGCAGGAAAATGATAAAAGTCGTGACAGAGACAGTTGGTAGTGGCCACATCTGCAGCAAATCTTATTGCAGTTTGTCTGTCTAAACTTGTATGGCAATTCTTCTGGCATCCTCCAGGGTGGTTGAGATGCTGGCTGCTATTACCAACCGGCCTTGTTGACCAGTGTAGAAAATACCTGTCCCACATCCTGCGTGGTTTGGCTCTGGGCTTTTTGGTCCCTCCCAAGGCCCTAAGCAATACCTGTTTGAAGCAAGCAGTTTGCATCTGAGGGTAGAGAGGGCTGTGACCAGGATGATGCAGATGTTTTTAGTGTTATGCAACTGAGTTCCAATCCACTTACTAATTCACCTGACCAAAAGTGTGTTCTCTCATGTAAGTACTCCTCATAAAAATTAACACTTACGGAAAATAGTATGTGTGTTAACAATGTGTGTAGTGATTTTCTCATACAGTTTGAGTTTGGGTCTTGCATGTAATATTGCAGGGTTTCCAAAGCAGGAAAGGGAGCGTGAGGAGTTAGCAAATCTTTTTTTGCAAGCTAAGAGTGTGTTATAAGTTCAGCATGAACTCACAGGAAGTTTGTTCTCAGGAAAGGCTATTCTCAAATTAGAAATAACCTCAGCAACATGGCAAGCAGCAATGGATTTACAGAAGTGGTGGCCATGAGGTGAATAGAATCATCTTAAGTGGCAGTGCTTCCTCAAGGTGCTTTTAAAAATAGCAGTGTCACATCAGTATGAATCAAACCGAAGCGTATTGCTGGGACAATTAATCCAAGTAAATGAAGATTTGTCTGGAAGTTAGGAGAAGGTGATGCTGAAATATGATGTCCTAGGTAGGCGTATCAATATATATGTGCGAGCATGTGAGTATATGTGTGTTGAGATAAACCCTGTGAAACCTGGATTTCCGTAGTTTTTCCTTTGAGATAAGGGAAAGAAAAGAAGGAGCTGTTCATGCTTAAGCACATTAACGAAAGTGTACTTTGTGTTTATCAGATTGTTTAATGTTTCAGTATTTCACAAAGCTTAACTTCAGAGAGAAGAAGTACACAGGGTTAAAAAGATGTTCCTGCTGAATGTCACTTGTTTGCAGTTGAAATAATGTAATGTACACGCTAGTACAAACAGCAGGTTACATGTTTCTTCCTTTTATTTCCATTAACCTCCTGTCCGTGATGTGACACATGCAGCCCAGCCCCTGCAGCGCACCCAAGCGGAGCTCCCCATGCGATTCTGTGGATTGTGGTGGAACTCCTGGCAGGTTTCCTGTCCAAACCTAACTGGCACAGTCTGGTTTAAAGCTTCAATTAAGCAGTGGCAAAATGACTCCTACTGAGTGCTTATGGAGACCAAACAATTAGGCTACGTGGAAAAAATAGCATTTTGTAGCTGAGAATTTGCTCTCAAAAAGCATTACTGTGCTCTTTATTGTAATTTCCATGGAAATAAAGAGGAGGCATTACTTTCAGAGCTGCCTACGTATGAAGACGTTACTGCACATCCAGGTTTGCTTGGCACGCTGTCAGGATGTGACCAAAATGCATGGAGTTTTGAGGAAAGGTGCTCCTCCAGTCCCTTGGCTGGTTACTCAAGTTTCCTTGCAGGGTTCTCTGTTTAAGTAATTGAAAACAAACAAACAAATACAGCACTCCTGCATTACAGTGGGCCAAAGGTTTCTGTCAGCCAGCTGGGATATGTTTTAATTTTCTCCTACTTTCTGGACCCTGCCGTGCCAATAGCCTCTGAGGTGCTGTTGCTATTAGGGCACAGGTGACTGGAAACAGTTAGAGGCTTCTCAATCAATCAGCCTTCCCTTTTCAGCTGTATAAAATAAACCACCACGAGCACCGATTGACTTCAGAGGCTCCTGAAGGTTTAAGGTATACCTTAAGACATGCTGTGTCCCATGGCTAAGGCTAAACACGTGAAGCTATGCCAGTTCTGTTCAAGGTTAAACATAAGGGGTGAACATACCCAGCACAGGTGAAAAAGCCTTTGATGTCATGGTAGATTTCCACGCTTATCTCTAGCCTACAATAACTGTGTTGTAATGCTATAAACAGGATTTTAAATCTCATGCACAAATTCTGGGAGCTGTCCGTACCTGGAAAGTGTGCTTATATGCCCTTGGACTCTAGCACATTACTGAATCGAGAGTTTGTATTAGAACTGGCTGTTCAAAACTAAGACAGAGGCATTGTTTGTAGGATTTTTCTTCCTAATTTTAAGAAAGCGAAACTGAGCTTGGTACATGCTTTGCAAGATTTAGAAATGTTGGTATTCTAGTTTAGATCAGTTTCAGGAAGACAATAAACTGCAACCGTCATTAGTGCCGTGCATGCCTCAGTGGTTTAATGTGCTTCATTAACCTGAGCAGGGAACAGTGGTTCCAAGTGCAGCTAATGGCAAGATCTTTTGCAATCGTGTGTTTATGTAGTTTTCTTTAAAGATGGCATTAACCAAAACTGAATTTCCGGAAGTGTCTATACATGAGAAAGAATGTGGCTTGTAATCAAGGAATAAGGACAAGAGTAACTGCTAGGCTATGGGGTGTTTTCTTCCACCATTTCTGGCGCTCCTAGTTTTCCCTTTTTTTTTTTTCTTGAGTAGGCGGGGACATTGATGAATTCTTCCAGAGCTCTCATATCTCAGAAATCTATTGTTAATAATGGAAGTATTTATGATGATAGGAAGTTCTGTGTGGATGGAGCTGAGATAAATAATTACTTGACTTTGAGGATGAGTATGTTTTAGAGATTAGTATTGTTTCTAAACGATTTTGGTTGGCAGTGGAGAAAGTTATATTTATGTATGTACTCGGAGATAACACAAGGCTGTAGTTAAGCCAATTTCAGTATTACCATCTTAGAATTGCAGCAGTCATAAATATACATGACAGCATAGTAAACAGAAGAAAGGCTGTAGTAGAGTTGAAGATTCATTGAGAAGCTTTGAATGCTGTCTCTCATCCTGGCAGGTTTTTTTTTATTTCTTTTTTTCCCTGGCTTTTAGCCAATGTAACCTCATTGAAATTTCCTAGTAGGATTACCTTAGCATGTCAAAGTGTTTGTCAGTTCCCCAAGGAGAGTGGAAGTATTTATCTTTGCATTTTTGAAGTTTTGCTATGGATCATTATAGAAGAATCATGGAATCGCGTGAGTTGGAAGAAACCCTTAAAGGTCATCTAGTCCAACTCCCCTGCAAAGAACAGGGACACTACAGCTCGATCAAACTGCTCAGATCCCAGTCCAGCTTAACCTTGGAAGTCTCCAGGGGACAGGGCTTCTACCACCTCTCTGGGCAACCTGTTTCAGTGCCTCACCTCCCTTATCATAAAAAATTTCTTGCTACTTTCTCTTTTTCTCCCTACAGTCCCAATCAGATGCAGATAGAAACCTTCAAGGAGGAGGTGTTGCTTAACAAGGCTATTGCTGGGGACAGGCATAGTGCTTTGTGATATATCAGAAGCTTCCTCCTTCTGGCCCTCCTCGCCTTGCTAGAGTTATATTCATGGAAATGCCCTGTGGTTCTTTCCAGACAAGCTACTGGAAGACACTGTTTTGGTTCTTTGTAGGTACTCAGAGACTTAGAGCAATGCTTTCCACATGCATGCTAGAATTCATTTAAACCTAACAACCATTTAGTATTTAGAGTATTTAGCTTCATATTATTTCTGATTTTATCTTCATAGTTTTCTAAACTTATATTAGTAATAAATTTTGATTGTGACAGTGTCTTCGTACACAGCGAAGTACAGAAACTTCAGTACTGCTTTCCAAGCTTTTTCTCCCCCCGAAATGTAACTAGTAGATAGTATTGCTTATTTATAAATAATCTTAAGGCATGTTATTTCACGTTCCAATTTGTGTACAATTGCATATTCATTAAGGGTGAGCAAATACCACATTCTTTTTGTCAAACCTATGTTTCCACAGCTGTCAAAATTGAGTAAGTAGGTCAAGACTCTTGTAGTGGCTGAACTGAACAGAGACTCAGATGTGGTTTCCCTCTTCTGACCTGAAGAAATAGATAAGGTCATTTATAAATGCTGACTTCTGTGGCTGTACTTGGTGATAACTGAGTATTGATGTTTTATTTGCTGGAGGCACCTAGGGTTTTTTGGTAGGCTCACCTCTTAAGTGAGCAAGTAAAAATACAATTAATTGCTCCTGGCTAAAATATCATCCTGGTAGTGACACTGGTGGTTTTGAGTCACACTGACACTAGATGGCTGAAATAATAGTAAAGGGAGAGACTGTAATGTTTTCATTCATGTGCAGATTCCATACTGATTCTTCTTCTAACATAGTTGTACTAAAGGAATTTTATTTTATTTATTGGCATTGGAAAATACCAATGGGATAACAGTTTCTAGTGTTTAATTGTGGAGCACAATCACTGGAAGACACTTGATCCCCTTTGTCAAAAGCACTGACTTGAAATAGCATGTATTTATCCTAAGATTGTGGGCTCTTTCTCTGTTGCTCTCATCTTCCCAGAAGGAACTTACAGAACTTGGGCTGAAGGTTAAACCTGGACTGTTTTCTTGGCACTCGATGCTAACTCCTACAGTGGCAATAGAAATTTAAAGACAAATGCTCATCAGTTACTGTATGTTTAATTTACACTTCTGAATTCACCTTGGAATTTCCAGCTGAGTCTCCACCATGTTTACATGTGTTAATGCTCTATTTGGAATCTCATGCTGTAAAACAGTATGATTGATGTCTGTCTGTCACCTAAATCAATTCTCAACTTCTCTTTCCCCTTTATTCCTATTCATTCTGAAGATGGAAAGCTAAAGGCTGGATTACAGCGTTGGAAATGCAATTGCAAAAGAAAAGCAAAGCAAGAAAACATATTGCTATATAGTGTTTGATGAGATTAATCTTCCTCAGGTGTTCCAGTAACTCTGGCTCTGTAGCATGATGCCTCGTGGCAGAGGCAAAAAAAAGAAGAAAAAGGCAGCATTACAAAACATTTCAAATGAAGTAGAAGTCCTCTCCTTTGTTTTATTTTTTGAAAGCTTTTTTTTTTCTCCCTGTTAAAACTCTCATGGAATCCTTTATTTACCTGACAATTCAGTGGTTCTTCTAATGCATTCCGTTAGCAAAAGATTTATTTTTAAGTAGTTGATCTTGGAAATCTTCTTCTGGGAGTAGGTGCAATCTCTTCCTCTTAAGTTGCATACAGTTGTATTGTTAAGCAGTAACATATTTTTTGGATATTACTGTGATGTTCAACTTGCATGTTAGCTTCCCTGCTGAAACAACATAGCTTTGAACAGCAGTGTTCTGAAATTCCACCTGTTCTAGTGATATTATTATTCAAGGAGTTGTCGTGAGATCCAGTTCTTCAGTGTTTCCTACAAGAGAACATTACATGATTATAGTCTTCAGTGTCACAAGAAATCATCTGTATTAGTCATTTACTGGAAAATGTTGGGATTACTGGATAGCATCTTCCTTTGCAGCTCAGAGTCTTTCACTGACTTCTTCTTTATTATTGACATTATACTGTAGTTCTTGCCTTCAATTTCAAGCCTCTACCAGGCTGTGCTCCCTACATTCTACTTCTGAATTCTCTTCCAGGCTTCTTCATTCTATGAGTAAATTTTGAGCTGCGTCTCTGTTCCTATGCTCCTAGTCATGTCTTCTTCTGGACTGTCTCCTATTCTTAAATTCTTGTTTTATACTGTAATATTAACTCACCTCTGCAAATAAATTATATTCACATTGCAGGAAATGACCTGGACACGTACCAACACCAGTTCCTGCAACTTCGTCAAAGACTGCTGGATGCTGAAAAAGAAAACAAGAAAAGATCACGTGAGCTGAACAGTGTCCTGGATGAAATAAAACATATAGTTGCAGAAAGGATTAACTTGACAACAAATCGTACAGGTTTGTATGTGTAAAAAAATGTGTTGTATTAAAAATTAGAGATTTTGTGTGCTCATGTTCCTTTAATACTGGCATGAGGAGAAAGATCATTGATCCACTGGTATCAGCAGCAGATAGAAGTTTCTACTGAGAAAGAAAGGCTACAGGCTGCTTCACCACAGCCAATCTCTAAGAGCATCTAACAAGTAGGGAAATTAAACAAATAAGGAACTAAGTAACTAAACAAACAAGGGAGGAGGAAAAAAAGGGAAACTGACTGCAGTGATGTAACAGGGGCAAGCACAAGTCAAACTTGTAATATTGTTATCTAGCTTATTACAGAGTACGAACTCTCTTGCTGCCAGCTGCAGAGCACTGAATAAGCTGTTTTTTTTCCCAGCTTTTATTGCACAACTGCGCCCTGATAATACCAGGACTGTGTCTAATCTGGAAGGCAGGCACACCTCCTCTCTCATATGTTCCACCATCTTGGTCTCCTCCTGCCTAGGGTGGGAGAATGTTTCAGCCGTGAGCGTTTTGCATAACTGAGGTTACTGCTTGGAAGTGAAGTCAGTTTAAGAAAAGAAAGGAAAACCTTTGAGGAGAGGATGTTTTACGTTGTCATTTTGTTGTATTTGTTTCTGAAGAGGAAAACCAAAATGGAATTAAGTTTACTGTAGTGATCTGGCTTCTTCCAGTTGTTTAATTAAACACATTACATCGTTGTCTTACAGGCATCTCCATCTATCTGCAGACTGGTGGTTGCATACAGCATATCAGACAACTCAGTTCCTTTCCCTAAAAGAAATTATGTAGGATCTGCCTTCCTCCCTGTTCAAGTTAGAAAAGCTATTTCCCTGGGGAGAGAAGGAAAATCACAAAGGAAGTCTCTGCCCTGAAAGCACTGCACAACACTCTCAGTCTTGAAAAAGATCCTGGGTGCTGCTGAAAACTGCTTCTTTAAAATCCTTGTTTGTATTCAGTACAGCAGACTGGTATCTGATTAGGTAGAGGATTATCCAGGACTGGTTCAGGAGAAGAAAAACGAAAGGAATTCCTGGTTTGTGTCGTCAACTTGTTGTTGGTTGTTTTTTTTTTTAAATCTTGTTAATGCCTGCCTCTTTTTGGTTGTTACTTCAATATTAATGCAGTGAGACTGTTCATGTGTGTCTCAGTGGGTAGGCTATCGTAGTGTTAGACTAGAAATTGCACTGCCAGCCTCTAGTAGTATAGTGTGCAGAAGGTTATTCCCTAATGCACACAGTAGCAGCAGAGGGAAGTGCATCTCTCTTCCTTCTGCTCTTCACTGCTATTGGATACAGGCACGTGTTAAAGCTTCTTGTTCATAGGGTTCAAAGCAGCAATTTCTTAAAACTGCTGAATGTTCTTAATTTTTACTTTTTTGCTGACGCATGAATTCATTTCTTTGTACACCATCCAACTCATGTCCCTTGTGCAGCCTTTGATAGTTACTACTTCCTCCTAGAAATGGAAAGTCCCATAAAGGTGCAAAGGAATTTAAACAAGAAAGTCTACATGCCACAGAATTCCAGTACATTTCACAGCAAAGCAAAGTGAAGGACTTGTGGGTGTCATACACACTTTCATACACAAATAACTTAAAGGTAGATGTTTCTGTTTGTGTGTTTGCTTGTGGGGTATTTGTTTGCTTATTTTGGTTTTGTCATTGGTTATTTTGGTTTTGTTTTATTAAACAGTAAGACTGGGGATTCTCTGCTGAATTCCTCATTTTCAGTGGGAGCATCTTCTGAAAATGGGAATTCTGCAAATCTTTGGCCTTTCGGGAAGGCTTCATTAAGCTAAGCTGAATGAATAAAGCAGATTATGGTCATTTGCAAGGCTCGTATGAAGTAATTTTGAACAGTGGTAAATATGAGGCCTTACATTAGGTACATTTCTTTCTTTCTTAAGTCTGTGAGCTTTCTGCTGCTCTGCTGCAGACTGTAAGATTATGGGTTGTCAATTCTTCTGCAGCTTGGAAGGTTGCTGGCATCATGTTGACAATAAGTAAAGAAGGTGTCGCTCTGATACCACGAAGCGCGTGAGCACCACCATCTTTGCAAAAGTGATAAAGTATCTTGAGGAGGCAGCCACTGAAGTAGGAGCTACCAAATCGGAGCAGCTTTCCTTCAGTTTTCTTTCTATGGTGAAATGTAGTCTGTATTTCAATCCATTCAAATACCTGGCTTTTTTAAATTGCATCATACGTATCCTCTCTGCTCCCGTGGGTGCCTTACATTCAGTATTATTTTCTTTGTCAGCTTATAATTAAATCTAGAATGATTTTAGAATCCAATTGTTCACTTTTATTTTTTATTAAATTTATCTTAAAGGCTGTTTACCACCACCAGATCACTCAGGAGTGCATATATGAAGGAAAAGAAGCTAGGAAATGAATGGTATCTGTGGGGAGGGTTGTGCTGTGCCATTCTCCAGCGGTATTCCACAGCAGGGGCTCAGACTGAGTGCAGTGTGTGTGTGCTGCCACATGCTACCACAGAATCATCAGTGGGATCTCATCAGGCCCATTCCTGAGCTAGGTTGGAGTAGCTGGCAAAGTTCCACTGGTCTGAAACAGGACTTGCCAGGCAGGGTAGTTCTTGTTATGTTACAAGTGATCATTCTTGTTGAATGACTCGGATAGAGTAAATTTGTGTGCGGTAGTCAGCTAAAATAATAGCTAGTTGAAAGAGGTGAAATAACAGCGGTCAGCTTTATTTTTTATATTTACACGCGGATTTGTTGTTTCTTTAAGATGATATGAAAGTACTGAATGTTACCAGAAGACTCCCCATGCATCTTACAAACCTCTTCTACTACCTACCTCACCTTCGAGAATATGAAGATGCCATTTTTCCCAATGTTGTTGTTGGGCAGCAGAGAACTGGAGGTAGGAAAGAAAGTTTCATTTGTATTCTATACATAACATTTTATACGTAGTTTGTACTCAATTCTAGCTATGATGCGTGCTCAAAATTGGGAGGGATTTTTCTCTGGAAATTTTATAATGTTGCCAAATGTTAATGGGAATGACAGAAGTACTTCTACTGCTCCCACCCAAATTTCAAGTCCTTACCCCAAAGTATTCTGATGAACTATTTAAAATATCAACAAAAAAACAACAGTATTCTTTCATGTTTAGTCGCATTTTTAGATGTCTAAGAAGCATTGCTGGGCATTTTTTTTCAACAATGCTATTATAAATAAGGAAGCCAGGGACAATTTGCTCAGGTTGGAGCAAGTGCACTCAGTTTGCTAAGGCTGGAGCAAGTGGAAAGGTGATGTTGTCATTCGAAAGACATTAATACATCTTCAGTCTAACTTTTTCACCCACGTAAGAAATCCACTGGCAAGTACACAAATAGTAATGAATTCTGGTATAGCACTGTTCCACTACGAGGTCAGTCCTAGCCAGAGTCAATTTAAGTTCCTTTCTTCTTAATAATGATTATGCATAGATTTCTTTGTTCTTCTTACTACATTAAAGCTATTAGTTCATAACAGTTAAACTGCTCAAATATTTTTTTAATTATGGATTTCTTCCTGAAATAGTTCTTGCAGGTCACGAATGCTGGCTATCTCACTAAAGCAGTGTTGTTTTAATTCTTGTTACTCAGATCTCCAACTCCATACCAAGAATTAGTATTTATTTTGCAGTACCCGTTTCTGAAACTCAGCAGCAGATACATGTGTTTCCAGCAGTAGCAGTATATTCCCAAATATTTATCTTCTATTCAGTGGAGACTGATGCTTGTATCACAGACATAGGCATCTTTAACCTAAGCGTACCTGGATATATCTCCTCTTCCAGGTAGCTAGGCAAATGCTGTCATAGTCCTATACCAATGTTGAATGTCATCACATAAACCAGCCACTGAGTGTTCCCAGTAGTAATTATCTTCTGACATGATAGTTCCATTCAGATGACCCAAGGTTATCTCAAACCAGAATTAAAATGGAATTTAAGTTTACTTCTGCCTGACATAAGATGATTTGACTTTTCATTTCTTTCTTCGCAGTCTCCCTGGTGATGGGTGTTCCTACTGTGAAAAGAGAAAAACAAAGCTACCTGATGAGCACACTGCGTTCCTTATTGTATGGACTTTCTGAAAAGCAAAAGAATGACTGTGTAATAATAATCTTCGTAGCGGAGGTAAGTTTGCGTGGGAAGGTTCAGAAAGACAACATGGAAATTCGTGTCTTAGTGTGAAAGTGTTGAAGGTGTTGCTAAATACCATCCTCAGGCTTTGTGAAGGGTTTCTCGAGTGCTGGACAGGGCAGCTTTCATTTGTGAAGAAAACTGTAACTCAGATGTCTGAAGGGGGAAAAATGCCCATATTACATTTATGAACACAGTTGATGCAGTCAGATTTTGATATTAGAAAGTCATACCACCTTATTGTTTTATCTGAGAATCATGTGCTACTGAAAGTATGAAAAGTAAGTTCTTCACAGAAAAGTTCCATAGAACCTTATTTATTTAGTCTAACAAAAAATACAGCCTGTTTATCTTCTGTTTTGACATGGTATGTCTTGCAAGGTACCTCAGCATGTTGGAGACTGTTTTGTTAAAAACAAAGTTGTTTTAAATTGTTCAGAGACATTCTGTATTTGGAGAAGTGGACAGTTCACAAGGCAAGATACCAGTGGCAAGTGATTTCTTTTTTCTCATTTCATGTTGCCTTGAGCACACTGGAAAAAAATACAGAATGGAACTGATGATATTTGCTAGCAGGTGAAAGGCTGCAGTTACTCAAAACTCATTCTTAATATTTCCTTGTCTTTCTATAGATGACATTATATTTCACAAATGAACTGAATGTATTCATAATGAACATCTTCTTAGTGAATACATGCAGATACTCACTGAGAGCTAAAGTTTGTTTTTCAGTTGAGTAACAATTTACAACAGCTTTTGCAACTGTAATGCTGTCAAAAAGAAATAGCCCCACAGTATAAACTTCAGATAAATCTTAACTGTCATTCAGATAAACAGTCTGTTACAGTACTTTACACAGTTAGTTGATTTTCTAAGAGTTAACTTCTGAAATTGTATAGTTTCTCACTGTGGGCAGTTCTAAACGTGCATTTTTAACCAGCTGTAGCTTAAGCTTTATTAACAGTCCAATTCAGCTTATTTAGGATTAAACTGCTGCCGTGAGAGTCAGTCTCTCCCCTTTCTCTCACCCCCAAAGTCAGGTTCATTCAGCTTTCATTTTTCAGCCATGCAGCTAATTACAGTAAAATGATTGTGCTGATATGAAAGCTAATAAGAACATGTAGTAATAGGAGAAGGGCAGATCTGTTCACTGATCAAGAATGCACGCCTTCCTTTTTTCCACAAAGCTTCCAAAGATCAAGGTGATTGTTTACATCATGGATTAACTCTGGGTAACTGATTGCCTGCAAGTTGTTTTTTTTTCTTATCACAATTCTTTACTTATCACGTTTTTTTTTCCACTTTCTACGATTTTATTGTATAGCTGGTAACGATCACTTGTGTATGACAGAGAAAAAAGTAGCCAAGACAGGTATTGTGTTACTTTGGAAACACATTCACAAATTCAGCACTGTACAATGTATGTTGGTCGCTCCAAAAGTAATGCCTCCTATTTATTTCCATGGAAACCGTAACAACTCAATAACACCATCTGATGGAGCAAATTCTCAGCTATAAAACACTGTTTTTCAGCATAGGAACCACCATTAGCTATGCATTTTCACTGGCAACGAACAAGAGCCTGCATGCTGTGCTCATAAACATCTGCATCAGCGGAGGTGACCCGCTGTCACCACCACTGAAAACGCACCTCTGTCCACTGTTTGGTCTCCATAAACGTTCAGCAAGCAGTGATGAATGTGCAGTTTTTTTCCAGAGAGGGGAATTCAGTGACCAAAGATGGTTCATATGCACTTCTGTATCAGACACCTTTTTGTCAGAGCTGCCATCTGTTGCACAGCAACAAAATGGAGTGGAATATTGGTGGGAAGGTTCAGCCTCTACTGCCATACTACCGCCATCTGCCTTTGATGTCATGGGTCAACATAATAAAATAGGAGGCATTACGTTTGGAGCAGCTTCATAGTTAACAGATGCGTTTTTCACACTAAAACTGTTACAGTTTATGAAATAGCAGCAATGAACAAGTGTGTCCTCAAAGTTTCCAGACTGAGAACCATAAGTTTGTTATATTAAGAGGAAATGAAATATACATCTGAGGTGTTGTTAGCTTTGTAAAATTTTACTTAGGCAACTCTGCCATAAGTGAAAGATGTAGAATTGTTTCTGCAGAAAATAGTTTGGCTGTCTGCAGAAGTAATGAAAAAACAAAATATCATACTGTCCTGCAGCAGAAATGCAACTGTGACATATTGCTCTTGCTTGTATTAGAAATGTAATAGAAATGAAGTGTTTTCATGTAAATATTTCCTATAAAATGTTGCTTAATGCTTAATACAAAAACAGGTGACTTGGAATGAAAGCCCACTTCTTTTCTTCAGGTGAATACAGAATACGTTAACGGTGTTGCAGAAAGTGTTAAAACCAGGTAAGTCCTGTGCAGTGTTCCTATTCAGCAGCTGATAGATGCATTTTGAGCTTTTGTGGGAAGAATTAGAGCATTTCTCCATACTGAGATGGAACTGCTGAGAAATGAGACAAAGGAGCACTCTCAGTATGTGTATCATAAATTCAGAGCGCAAGGATGTTTATCAGTTTATTTTCCTTTTTATGTTCATAAATCTGCTTTAAATAACCAGATGAGGTCTCAGCTCAAGTATCTTGGTAAATATTTACTTGAACCTGAGTCTTTTCTCTGTAAATTTAATGATACAATTGAAAGCACTTGCAGCTACACATATTCAGTCCCCCCCCGACTTCATAGCCCCACAGTTCTGATGTTTATCATATTTTCTGGGTGTGTTTGTTTCATTGTTTGCCTTGCTTTTCTTCATAGCTTCCCCAGAGAAGTCCAGTCTGGAGTCCTAGAGGTTATTTCTCCTCCTGCTTCTTATTATCCAGATCTTTCCAATCTGAGGAAAACATTTGGGGATTCGGAGGACAGAGTAAGGTAAGACAGCTGCTGCGTAAAAACCTAAGAGCTCTTTTCTAAGAGAATAAAATGGAAAATTCTGCAGAAGTCAACACTGTTTGAGGTGATACAGGTTTTGTATTTCAGAACTATTGCACCTCAAGGGTACTCTTATTTTTTTATTTTTTTTTTCCTTCCCACTTATGTATGTATTTATTTATATTTTAAACTATTATGCAAGGAGGAGCTAGGCTGTCCTTGGGCTTCAGGGAGAGAGCCTGGGCTTCTCCTTTGTGTCCTGTATCTAGGCATCCCTTAGGTTTTTAAGCACAAATAGTGCCAAGAGATGATAGGCTAGGTGATCTAGTGATAAAGGAAAAACAAATAAACAAAAAACATTTTATCTAGCAAATAAGGGAGAGGATCTGAGAGTGCACCAAGAAAGGCCCACATGGCTCCTTAACTAATGAGTAACAGTTACATGTGGGTTTAATTAATGACCTAACTTGTGATGATTATGGACATTTTTTAGTTCTGTTAATGATTTATCTAAACTTCTGGAGATTTCATTCAAATTCAGCAAGACTGGGATTATAACCTAACAAAACTGATCAATTGTAAGCAAATAATTTTATTTTGACCAACAAAAACTGTAATTTATGAGAAAAAGAAGTAGCATGTCTAGGAACTACATAAAACGTGCAGCAAGAGGGCTGCAGTACTTAGAGTTTAGGTTGATAGAACTCATCAAGTATAAGGGATTTACAGATAAACCTTCTGTTTTCCAGAGCATAAACATTCTTACATACTTAAGTTTCAGCTATGATTGGTTTTGAATCAAGTGCACTGTGAGTACACTCTGACAATCACTGTTTATGGATTTGATACATAGCACTGAATATTGAGTACCAGCTTCCTCCCTTGGTAAAATGAAGCACTGTACTCTACAGAGAAAAATCTGTTTACATTTCAGTCAGAAAATGAATTTTTATCTACCTGCTTCTCTATTCTTGATCAGTAAAAGCACTCAATTTTATGATGCTGTGAATGATCTTTAAATAGTAATTGCGTATTGACCATGAGCAGAGTCCTTAACTCATTTGAAATGAATCTACTTGTTAAACATGTAGAACATTTAGTTTCAGGCTGAGTTGATAAGAGATGTAGATGTTTTGCTTAGTTAACATCAACTTTTATGGGGAATTCAAATTATTTGATGTCTACGCTGATTAAAGAGGAAATTTGTAGGTCAAAAATACTACTTGATTTCTTCTTAGTCACTTAACAATGAGTTAGAATAGTCAACCTTATGATTTTATTGCTCTAATGCTTTTACTGTACAAATATCTTGTGGAAATCACCCAAGAAGATTTTCAGAATGTACTGCTTATGTTTAGGTGGAGAACGAAACAGAATTTGGATTATAGCTTTTTAATGCTATATGCTCAACCTAAGGGAACATTTTATTTACAGGTATGTTCACATTACCATTAAGCAGCTGCAATACATCTCTGTTGATTATTAACTTTTGACTTTTTTTTTCCTAAGGCTTCAATAAAATCTCATTTTCTGTGTGTTTTCTGTGTTCTTTAGAAACATGTATATATTTCTGTGTTTGTATGCATATCTTGCAGCTAGGTACTAATTCATTAAATCTAGCTGTACCTCCATGACATGTGATGATAAGGTAACTGAAGCATTAGGCAGAGAGAGTCAGAGTTTAGAGTGTTTTCATTTGCTGCATTAAGACAGAATAATGGTAGTAGCTCCAGGTTATGTAGCCCAAATCATGAAGAACCAAAAGACCTTACATGACTTTTCTAGATAAGGAAATATAGCACTGTGGAGACACTGGTGATAAGGTTATGCAGCAAGTTTGTATGAATCCTCATATAGACTGAGTTCATTCTGAAACATTTTACGTATGAAAGCACCTTTGAGTTCAGTTACAGCAATCTTTAGGGAGGCGTTTTCTATCAACGTTCACGTGAACCAAACATAAAACATTAAATCAATTAGAATCCTTAGATAAAATCTGTTATAAACTTAGTTAACTGAAGGCTTTTTTTGCCTAGTAAGGTTTTCCTTGGGGAGACTGGGGAGATGCATTGAGTCTTTATATACAGTGTATTGATATGTGTAGGCTGTAAGCCAAGCCTTTTATTTGATAGAGCTTTAAAAGGAGTAACTTTCATCAAAGCACATTTTTATCTGACATCTTCTTTCTACTACAAAAATGATTTTAATAGAATCGACTATTTCTGTAGAAAATGAGAGTTCAGATTTTTCAGCTTAGCAATCTTCAGATTTGTTGAACAATGATTCAAAACAGAAAAATACACTAGAATAATTCAGAAAGAATTCCTGTCAGATGCCTGCACTTCCATTATATGCTACCACTGATGTTACTTCCTGATTCTAACTTCTCTTAGGCGTACTCTTAGATGGCAGTAGGGCAAATGGAATAAACAGTTTTCATCTTGAACTTCCTGATCAAGCTGTGTACAGCCACTTCATAACTTACTTCTGCGGATGAGAGCATGCGAAGAACAAGTGGCTGACACCAAAAAAATTGAAAGTAGAATGTAGGTACAGTGCACTAAAGGTTAAAGGTAATTGCATATAGTAGAACTTACTGAAAAAAAAAACAAACTTGTACTGAAATCCCTAAGCAACAGCAAATGCTCTTCAAGAAGAAATGCTTTGGTGGGACACAAATCGTGGGGCAGAGTAGAATTAGATTACTTTTTATAGGATATGCTACATAGGAGATCAAATTATATTGTCTAATATTCACTTTCAACTGTCAGCACTGGAAGAGGCCATTTCAGACCTCTCCCTAGTCAAAATGAAGTTCGTAACACATTCACATCCACTTTGCATCAGAGCCTCTTTATTTTTCTGTTGTTTCTTCTGGTGTTTCTCAGTATGGACGTATCTGTGAGATATGGGGATATTTTTGAGATACTGTTCTCTCTGCCTTTCCTTTTTTGAATTCACTCTGTTCTCTGAGACTCTCTTTGATTCCCTGCTCTCCTCCCTTTACATTTAGTGTTTAGGGTTTGGTTTGGTTTGGTTTGGCTGGTTGATTTGGGTATTTTTGTGGTGTTGTTTTCTCTTCTGTGTAACTGTCTCCTCAACTCAAGCCTCAGATCCTGTTGCTAACAGTTAACTTTGACCTCAGTTCATCTGTTTTTTGATAACTTAGCCATCAGCAGGAGCAAAGCAGATCTCTTTATCTTGTCTTTCCATTTTGTTCTACTTTCTCCTTGTTTCCCTGTTGAAGACCCGTTTCTCCGTCACTAGCCTTACACTTGTTCACCTCTAATGACCAAATTCACTAAAAGCTGTGGGTCCACTCCCTCAGACTGTTGTTGCTGAATCTGTTGGGTGTGCAAAACCAGCAGGAAACCATTTATTCCCCATAGCGTTCACTTTCTACCTCTTTAGCTCTGTGAAGCAGATTCCAGTGCTATCAGGCAATCACCAGAACTCATAAAGTACAGCAGTTACATCAAATTAATCTGTCAAGCTGCTGGCTATACGCTGTAAAAGTTTTTCTTCCCAAACAAGTTCATTTATGCTTATCAGTGCTCATACAACTTTGGTACAAACTGTCTGTTGTTTTCCTTAACCTGTATCTTTTTTTCCTGAATGATGCCTCTTTACTGTAGGGAGTCCTTTTTTGGTTTTTTTTGTTTTTTTTTTTTTAGGAAAAAAAAAAGAAAAAAGAGAAGCAATCATGGGAAGTAAATACTTAATGAATTATACCAAAACAAAGATACGTAGAAGCAACATAGCAAAACACTGCAGTATGGCATAGCTTCAGCACACACAGCAGTCAGTCCTTATGTGGTTATCGCTCTCGTGTGGCAACACTGCCACCTCCTCTGCAAGCAATAAAACCATCAATTGCCTTGGTTCTTTTTGTTTGTGTTTCTCCCAGCTGGAAGATGATATCATAGCCAAACCTGATTACGTTCAAAGCATAGAAAACTTCGCTGCTCAACAGTCCCAAGAGTGGATGGTTCTTGAGTTCTCCCAGCTTGGATTTATTGGTAAGTATCAAGGCCTCAGCAGTGTCAGTTGGTTTGGAGCCGTGGGATCTGGTCTCATTCAGAATTTCATTTCCTATGTGGCAGGATTTATATATCAGAACTTAACTGGCTCTTCAGGGAAGCTTCCACTTGAAGCCTTTTATGTTATGCACTTTAGCGCTGTCTTTCTAATGCAGCATACAGTCTAGTGGTTGGGTTCCTGTAAGAAGCAAATTGTTCTGTATTAGGGCACTGATGCAGTGTGCTCCTGCAGCCTTATTTTCACAAATGGAATTTGTACAGTCTGTAAAACATCTATTTTCATTCCTTTGTGGAGCAGAACATGTTGTAGTAAACGGTTTTTTTTTTGTTTGTTTGTCTTTTCTATTTTTATAGTAGTAAGTTTCCTTTTGCATTTTTTTTTTCTTAGGTTACAGAGTAATTTCCTTGTGATAACACCTCATAAGTGTTAGGTCAAACAGAAATCTAACAAATCTGCTAATAAAAATAGCAAGAGAACTAAATGAATATTGTTAGAGTTTTAAAAGCAACTTTTATGGAGATCTTAATGTAAATATATTCATTGTATTATTCCCTTTGAAATTGTATGCATAATGTTTTGAGAGATTATAACAGACTTTTTTTCATCTGAAACACTGATAGAAGTGAGTGGCAGATTGATGTTGGTACCAGGGCATAACTGCGTGCTTGATTACTCCCCTGGCTGACTGTGAGAGAATATCTTCAGGCTGGAGTTAAGTTCCAAAGCTGAAGCCTATGTAACACTTCCATTAAATATCAGAATTGCATCCATGTGTTTAAGGGTGGAGTAAACATAAAGCTGGTGAGTGACTACTGTGCAGCAATAAAAAATATTTAAATATCCAACTTGTCTTGCTTTCAGGAAAATTGTTCAGATCAGAAGACTTGCCACTTATAGTAGAATTTTTTCTGATGTTCTATAAAGATAAGCCCGTAGACTGGCTTCTAGACCACCTGCTCTGGGTCAAAGTGTGCAATCCAGAAAAGAGTGCAGTAAGTATATCTATGCATTTATGAACATAAGTAATATTCAAACAGTCTCTGTCACAGCATTATTTTTAAACAGCAGAATCAAAACCTCCCAGCTCAAGAGCTGATATGGGTCCACATAGTATGGCACTGTGCTGGAACCCACTAGGGTGTATGGAAAGGCCTGACTCATAAAAATTTACATTTCTGCATCAAAGTTGGTTTACATCTGTCAGGTCAGAATATGACCAGTGCAAACTTAGTATCTCATATATATGAGATATGCCCATTTAGGCAAACCTACAAATATCAAAGAAGATTTGGAATACGTGAGCTTGTATGGACTGTCACTTCTCACATATTGCTATATCGTGGCTGCATTAAAAAGGGATGACCAGCAGGGAGATTGTCCCCCTCTACTCAGCTCTTGTGAGGCCCCATGTGGAGTACTGAATCCAGGCCTGCAGCCCCCAGCACAAGCAAGATGCAGAGCTCTTGAAACAGGTCCAGAGGAAGGCTGCTAAAATGGTGAGAGGGCTGGAGCACCTCTCCTATGAGGAAAAGTTGAGGGAACTGGGCTTGTTTAGCTTGGAGAAGAGAAGGCTCCAGCAAAACCTCATTGTGGCCTTCTAATAGTTGAAGGGAGCATATAAACAGGAGGAGGAATGACTGTTGACATGGGTCGATAGTGGTAGGACAAGGGGAAATGGTTTTAATCTTCCCCAGGAACAAGAGAGATTTAGTTTCGTTATGCTCAGAGGGTGCTGGTGCACTGGAACATGTTGCCCAGAGAGGCTGTGGATGCCCCATCCCTGGAGGCATTCAAGGCCAGTCTGGATGTGGCTCTGGGCAGCCTGGTCTAGTGGTTGTCAACTCTGCCTACAGCAGGGGGGTTGAAACTAGATGATCTTTGAGGTCCTTTTCAACTCAGGCCATTCTGTGATCCTATGAAAACAGAAAAAAAACAAAAAAACAGAGGGAAACATGTAGACTGAAAGGACAAAGTTATACTTTTCACTGAAAATGAAAGAAACAGTTGTGTTGGCTGAATTGCAAAAGATGCCTTACAGGTGAATTTGATTATGTGTTAAATATTTCTTTACATCCTTCTGCATTCTTTGACTGGCCTTTTGTGCTGGTCACCACTCACACTCTTCCTGTACAACAGCATTATGCCACGTAGAAATGACCAGAGTTTTTCACATTATTTTTTTAAGGTTCAAGATTTGTTTTGATTGGTGTAGTGAGTCCCCACAGCAGGTGCTTACACATGTGTTATTTTTGTATTGATGAGGAAGAATAACCAGGTGGGAGTTGTGCAGAACAGGAGCCTAAGGAGAGCTGAACAGTGGGCTTTCAGTTTTACAGTATAGCAGGGGTAACTTAGGGACAGCAGTAGGTACCTGATATTACACTTCAGCAGTGCCACTGAGGAGTCTCTATTCCCAGTTCATGCAGATAGGATTAAGCTTTGAAATCCTACTCTTAAGAGTTGATCTAGATCCTTAAGTACCTCTAATTTAGGTTCTTGCCTAAACTCTGATAAGAGGAAGAAAAGACATTATTATGTTTACACCGCTCATTCCAGATGTGTCTTGCATGTACCGACCTCAGCTCCTACTAATTAAACATTTTCCTTTCATTTCTAAAATGACTCTTCTACCTTATACTGTATATAAATCATATCTGAAAACAATCCTGTGTTCCTGAAAGGCAGGCAGATCGTGTGAGCCTGTCCTGACCAAACCATCATCAAACTTCTAGTGAACTTCACTACTGCAATTTCAATTGCTCTGCGTAGCAAAAAGAAAAATGTTGAGACACAGAATCACAGAGTTGTAGGGGTTGGAAGGGACCTCTAGAGCTCATCGAGTCCAGCCCCCCTGCCAAAGCAGCTCCCTAGCCCAGGTTGCACAGGTAGGCGTCCAGGAGGGACAGGGATCCCAGCTACTGTTCCTCCTGTGCAGATTAAAGAAGTGATTTGAAAGGTAGAGTTTCCCATAGATGAAGAAAAGGCAAGGTGACAGAAATCCTCCGCTTTCCCACTTGTGAGCAGCTGAGAGTGGTTGTTACGTGATCACTCAGCACGTACTGTGTTCTTACATCATTTTGCTGAACAACTGCTGTGTACACACATAAAAATACTTGGTTCTATTAAGATCTTCTCAGGTGTTTTTCTACCTTTAATTATTACTTTTCTAAGAACCATAAATACCCTACGAGTTCTGCTGTTTAAGCCAGTTGACTGAAGATTATAACTTGTAGCTTTTATAAAAGCACTGATGTCATTTATGTAACATTTTTTCTTTCATAGAATTGAAAGCACTTCATTGAAGTGGTAAACGTGTTATCCTTTCAAATCTAAATATGTGAAAACTGTGATATAGAGGGGTTGAATGATCTTCCAAACTCATACAATTATTTCTGAGGCAGAACCAAGGGTCTCGGGGACTCTAACTCTTTGCACTATTCCTTCTCATTATGCTTCATTAATTATTGTAGGACTTAACATAGCAGACAGAGCCACATGGTAAAACAGAAATGTAACCAGACTCTTATCTCCAGGGGATCGGTTTTGGTCAAAGCAGAATGATATGGCAAGGCCAAGAGTTGAAATGAAATTTGCCAGAAGCAGTTACACTTGAGGTGTGATTGATGATGTACAGTGCATAAATCCCTGAATTAATAGTGGTTGAGCCTGGAAATCTACACTGCACCACGAGTGGAATTATTATGAGCTTATGTCTGGAAACACTGTATTTGAGATAAAAAGTCTGTTAATCTAAGGATTACTCATGTACGTACAGGTAGAAAACTTGGACCCATATCCTCAACTACGTAATGAAATTACCTTATGGAAGTTAGTTTACATCTCCTTTACTTAAATAAAATTTCTCCCTCGCCTCTTTTTTTTTCCAGGCACACTGTGAAAAGGAAAAGGCAAGGTTACGTATCCGTGCTAAGCCATCCCTCTTTCAGCATGTGGGACTTCATTCATCATTGTCTGGGAAGATACAGAATTTGAAAGTAAGTATAAGAAACAGTTGCCATAGTTCTAAAAGATATGCTTATGTTTTGGTTTGTTTCCCAGTTTGGTATCAAGTGTTGCATCTTCGGCATTAGGTGGCACTTCCATGCCCTAGAAATGCTGGCTTACAGATCTGGGAGAGAATATTGATCTGCCATTTGAATTGCAGATGGGGCATACTGCTTCTGCACCAACTTTCTGGTCTCTGATCTAAATACTTGCATCAGTCAGAGTAGCATTGCATGACATGTAGGAACCCTCTTCACAGCACAAGTTTTCATGCATTGTACAAACACAAATAATTATAATGATCTGTTCTGGCTGAATAGTTAACAATACCAATACTTATTAATGCTTATTGACAAGAGAAGCATATTGGTAGGATAAAAGAATGATTCAGCTGATTGCAGTAGATTTTTATGGAGAGTATGGAGCACAAACAAGTATATCTGCTACATATTTGATAAGGATGACCTGTGAAGCACCAGATTGCAGGTGCCACTCCATTAGTGCCATTTAGACTGCTCACAAGATCGGTGTTGGATCACACAAAACGTTTAGCTAGCCCCTGCTATTGGATGTTCTGGTAAAAGGTGTAGTAGATAACCACAGAGTAGCCTACCCAGGAGACGTTTCTTCTTCAATGTAGACAGCTGAGAAGCAGTCAGTACAGCTCCATTTACAAACTAACACTGATTCAGTGATAACACTGAAATGAATGTCCTTTTTCTATCACAAAGAGATTGTGTATTTTTTGAGTAAGTGTTTTCTTGGAGTGGTTGCCTGTAGTAATTCAGATATCAGAGCACTGTTTACACTTAGGAGTGAAATTATGTTTCTTATATCTGACAGGATAAAGATTTTGGCACAAGTGTGCTACATAAAGCACATAATAATCCACCTGCAGAGCTGAATACGAGCCTAAGAATATACCAGCAACATACCTTGGAAAAAGTTTATGAAGGAAAAGACTATTTTTGGGCTTCAGCTCCAGTGGCTGGCGACTATATCAGCTTCACCTTTTTGAAGCCACTAAAAGTAGAAAAGTAAGTATTACATGGTATGGAATATGGCAGACTGCATATATACAGTTTGGATACGACTGAGTCCATTCAGAATCACCAGTGTTCAACTGTTTGCATTAAACCTGAAAGGATTACTGAAGAAAGCCTGATTACTGAGGAAAAATCCAAGATTTGTTTTACTGACCGTATTGAATACATGCTGATATTCTTGTTTCCAGAGTAAAATGGTTTTAATGCTTGTTTTGTTTAAAATAAAAATATCCTAGTATGGTTTGGTGGCACATCAGAATGTTTGAATGCCCATTTCTGTTCTCTCTAGCCTACAGCTAATTGAATTAAAGGTATTTAGATGTTTCCTTCAGAAAAGGAAAATATTACTTCATTAGAACTTTTCTGAAGTCTGAAATTACTGCAAATAATGCACCTTTTTTTTTGTCAGTTACTTTTTTAGAAGTGGAAATATGGAGTATCCCGGTGATATGCTGTATGACACTACTGTGGAAGTGTTGCCAGCTGATGTAAGTCTCTTTATTTCCACCTGCAATATACAGCACATGATTTCATTTTATGAATGATATTCGGCATGTAAGGTCACGTTCTAGAAAGCACTCCTGAGGTTTTATTCTTCTGTTTGTTATAGGAAGCTGCGAGGAAAGGACTGGTTGGCAACGGAAGTAAATTTAACTACCCTGCAACCAAAGATGGGTATTTAAAGATAGGTAAACAGTTTATTGTCACTTCAAAAACAGACTTTTTATCTTCCATATAAAATGTTTTAGAATTTCATTAGCTCTGTAAGGAATACAACTTTCCAGGGTAGGAACTGGTAAGGAATAGAAACCCTCTGCACTATTGTGTGTTGTAGTATGAGATGTTTCACCTATTTTGTTTTGATCAGTGTAGAGTCTTAACTGTAGTGCCAAAAGCCAAGGCATCTAATCACAGAACGGCTGATGTTGGAAGGGACCTATAGCAGTCATCAATAATGAGAAGAACAGCTCAGCCTCTGCAAGGGTAATTGTTTCTGGTCTGGATTTTGCAGCCTTTGCTAAAGAAAAAGAGTCCATATTGATGATGATGAAGCATAACACAATGCATTTTTGCACACCAAGTTCCCTTTCAGAGCAGTGTTTGACTGCCCTAAATGAGCTGCAGATTCACCAGATATCTGCCTGGGCTTGTTGCCTGCTGTTACCTAAACTAAAATACCGTTATGTGAATAAAAGCAGACTACTGGGAGACCTACTTTTCTTCCACTTTTCTTCTGTCCTATCTCATAATTGCTGTTCTTTCCCAATGAACGGCTTTCAGTTCCTCATCTCTTCTTGTTTGCTTGAATTTGGATCCTCCCCTCACTCCTCTTGGTTGTTTCAATCTAATTCAAGATCCAAAACCAAATGCTGTCAATGCCAGTTCCCAGGAAACGAATATCATACATGGAATGAGTGTTCTTCATTTGTCTCTTTCATTTGCCAGTTTGACAAGGTTAGTTAAAAAGAGTAAAACGAGTGAAGTATATCAGAATTGATATGGGATTCCTTATGTCTCTTTCTAGAATAATGGGCTTCTCAGAAAAGCGTCCTTGTTGTTTCTAAGCATCATCTTTCAGTGACTGTACTTTGAACTTCTCTAAATGTGTTCCTCTAATGTTCTAGAGTTATTCTGTAATGCAGAACTTTCACATACGTTCGCTTGAAAGTGTAATCTAACCAAGACTTGTAATTATGCTTTATTTTTCATAGGGGCTTTTCAAAATGGAATTGCAGAAGGCAGCATCGAGCCGTCGATAGGAGAAATACTGGCTATTCGCTTATTAGTCCATTCTGATTCCCCTGTATGGGCAATACTTAGCGAGGTGAGTCTATCTGTAAAAGCTGTATTAAATTGGTTTCAGTCTCTCCTGTCGCATAGAATTGATAGTCACTAGTTCTCATCTAATTTCGAGTTGGATTCTCTGTGAAAAAAATGTACACAAGTGGAGAACTATATTAATTATTAAGTGGATGAGAATTTATTTCATAGAAAAAGTGCAGAAATTGAATAATTGGCCATTTATTTGCAGTGTTGTAACACAGCCACTAGAATTTGGGTCATGGCAGACCAGAGGAAGATTCTGTAGCATTTTTCAGTCACCATTTTTGGATATTAATAATTACCGTATGCAAATGTTTTCAGATGAACATCTGGTTGGTTTGTTGTTATTTTTTCTGCAAGTTTCAACCAAGTGTCTGAATGTGTGCGAACCTATAAGTAGAAAGCAATCACTGACAGTTGCTAGAGTCATACTTGGAAATGAGGAAAAGCACATTTTAGGAAACGATGTGTTCTATGACTTTTTTTTGTTGTTGTTCTTTTTTTCAGGTCCTGATCAAGACATCTGAAAACTGAGAACTGGAAAAAGTATATTTTCGACACGTCTCTTCTTCCAGACTTGAAGACTTAACTAACAGCAACAAAAACCTGAGTGGAGAAATAACAAATCCAGACCCAATACTGTGTATTGGCAAAGAGTGGAGATAATTGATAAAAACTTGTACAAATTGTTAAATCTTTATGTAACAGATATTAAAAGCTATGAAAAACCTGATTATGGTGGAAACTTCCATAAAATGCTGTTGATTAAGCTGTTCTGTATAAATATTCCATCTCAGTTGGACAACGTTATGTATTTCTGTAAGCAATTGACAAGGCATTACAGGCAACCTCAGGGAAAAACACAGGACAGTGTATTTCTAGTTCATTAGAACTAAATATATGGACATTTGAGGAAAATATCAAGGACACGGGTCGCAACTGCACTACAAACAGCGGTCAGTTTTGAAGGGAAAATAGAACTGAAGGAAAGATTGTCAGTATTTCATGCAAGTATTTAGAACAGTCCACCAGAGAAAGGGAAAACTGCCTAATATGAAAGTGGGTCTCAGACTTACCACATTTCAGCCTCAATGTAGCATAAGGTACGTTTAATTTAATTTTATTTTTCAACAGAAATTGCTTATAAGCTAGCATTTCCATGCCTTGAAAATCAAACAGGTGTTGTTTGGAGGATTGTAACACTTTTCATTGAGTTGTGCATTTAATTAACTACAGGAAATAATTGGTATAAGACGTGTAACTATATTTTTGTAGAAAGAATATCTATTTAAATAAAATTTTGTATCCTGCCATTTGATGATATGTCCCGATACTTCTGTGTTGGTCACGAGCCAAAGCTCCCCACAAATGTGAAAATAAATGGCAAACTTCAGTATTCTCATTTGAGGTGTTTTTGGGAAAGGGCATCTTGGACATCTATCTACCCGTGATGCACAGACCGCCTGTTATCACTTTTTTACCACCTGAGGGACTAAAGATAGTTTGGAAATGTACAGTATTCTTTAAAATATACGTTGTGGTGCCAAACACATGAATGTGTATGTATGTATTTCTCGGACCAGGTATTGCAGCCTTCACTGGGTTAAGAATTTAACGCAGGTCAAGAATTAATGCAGTAATCTGAAGTGCTTAAAGATACACAGAGGCAAACTTTACTATCCATAAACACTGACAGCCAAAGGAGTTGAGTGAGATGCACTGTTAAGTAAAAGTCTGCTTAGTCCCCATTCTTCCATTCTCTTTGTGGAGTCTCCTCTGGAGACATTCAAGACCCACCTGGACGCCTAACTGTGCAACCTGGGCTAGGGAGCTGCTTTGGCAGGGGGGTTGGACTCCATGAGCTCTGGAGCAAACAGCAGTTGCAGAACATAAGCAGTTTGCCTTCTGATCCTCGAAGTGAGGGTCGTGTAGATAGCGTGCTGTGCACAAGAGTGGATAATTCTCCTCAAAATTCACTTTTTTATGACTCTAAGCCACACATTTGTTGGCTCTCTGATCTGTTATGCAAACTAAGATCCCCATCTTCTGATTTTATTGTTTCTTGCACAAATACTACTTATCCAGATGCGATAAGCAGAATTCTTGAAATCTCCAGTTGTTTCTAAAAGGATGTATGTGTACTTCAAGCTGCAGGGATAGTTTTCATCTGTCTTTATTCGTGATGGATTGCACGAGAATGTTCCTTGTGGGTTTTTTTAGCTGGAGGTGCCTCAAGATTGAAGTTTGTGTAGGAGTACGGTGCCATTTTTGAAAAGTACATTAATGAAGGATTTGAATTAAGGTTTTACAGAGCCTTCGAATCAACGTTAGCGACTCCTTCAGAAAAGAAAAAATTATGTGGCCTTCCTACGTGATACATATACACTGTGTTTCAGTTGTGATGTTTGCATTCATCTTTGGAGCTTGTTACTGAAATAACCCACAACACTCTTAAGTTTTCATAATACAGAATACAAACATAATCAAATTAAGTTTGAAGCTTCTGCGCTAGTTCACAGCAACCTCGAAAGGCAGGATATCACAAAAATAAATACAAGCATTTCCACAAACTGTTCATCTTACATGCTCTCATGTGAACTCCCAACAGTTCGAGTGATTCAAACTGGTTTAACCCGTACTGCTGCCAGAATGGAAGGGTTCAATGTGAGCTGAGCGAGAACGGCGGCGAGGGCAGCAACGCCACAGCTGGGTGAGCACCGAATGGAATCGATACGGTCCCTCTGCTTTGCTGTTGCTGAAACGGGGCACAGCATTTAACACAGAGGAAGCAGCAGGCATGACACCAGCCTCCCATCACAGAATCACAGAATGGACTGGGTTGAAAAGGACCACAAAGATCATGAATCTCCAACCCTGGGCTACTGACCTCCCCATTTAATATCAGACCAGGCTGCTCAGGGTCCCACCCAATCTGGCCTTGAACACCTCTAGGGATGGGGTATACACAAAACCTCTCCGGGCAGCCCGTTCCAGCAGCTCACCACTCTCATCGTAAAGAGCTTCCCCCTGACATCTAACCTAAATATTCCCTTCCTCAATTTAAAACCATTTCCCCTTGTCCTGCTGTTCTCTACCCTTTCAAAGAGTTGACTTCCCTCCTGTTTATAGGCTCCCTTTAGGTACTGAAAGGCTGCAACGAGGTCACCCCGCAGTCTTTTTTTCTCCAGGCTGAACAAGCCCAGCTCCCTCAGCCTCTCTTCGTCGGGGAGGTGCTCCAGTCCCCGATCATCTTCGTGGCTCTCCTCTGGACCCTCTCCAACAGCTCTCGGTCTTTCTTGTACTGGCTCCCATTTGCTTTTCGAGCTGCAAGAGCACACTGCCGGCTCGTGTTTTCATCCATCACTACCACCAGATCGCTGCAGTCCGTTTACACGCCTGCGCCAATCGCGCCCCCGCCCCGCCCCGCCCGTGCGCCGATTGCCGTCGCGGCGTCGAAGCTCGGGGGCAGCGGGGAGCCCGGAGCGGGCCGAGCGCCGATTGGTTGAGCCACCTGCACGCCCCTCCCCCACCGCGCGTCGTGATTCGCTCGCGGGTCGGGCAGGGCTGGCCGCGATTGGCCGGGGCGGAGCGGCGGGAGCACCTGCTCCTCAGCGCCCGGCGCCTGCGCGGCCGGCAGGGGCTGCGGTAGCGGTGGCGGGGTGCTCAGCGGATCCGGCCGCCGGTAATCCGCCCGCCGCGGGGATGGGGAGCGCGGGGCGGCCGCCTTTCGCCGGCAATGAGGCCGGCTTGCCGCGCGTCGCCTGCTTTATGAGTGGGGCGGGGGGAGCGGCGGCGGCCATGAGGAGGAGGCGGG
>VXAB01001868.1:41686-59849 GCA_013399175.1 Odontophorus gujanensis
GCGGCCATGGGGGGGAGGCGGGCGGGCCCGCTGCCCCGCCGTTCCTGAGGGGGAGCGCGGCCCCGGGAGCTTCTGCGCTAGTGCTGCGTCGAGGGGAATCGTAAGGAAGCCGTTAGTTTGGTGGCACGTGTGGGGTAGCTACGCAAAAGCCGATATGGAGGTTCTAACTGGTTGACTTGGCCTGCAGGCATCAGGTAGTTGAGGTGGGAAGGGCCCCTCCAGCCTGCCCTCATTGGGGGACACGGTCTTGTACGTGGGGCTTTTCTTCTTGCTGTTTCTTCCCGTTGCGCTGCTGCCCTGTGTGTGTCCCACAGGCAGCGGCTCGTTACTTGAGGTGTTATGCTGTGCTGGTGTTGCAGGGCGGCTGCCGTTCCCAAGGGCTTGCCTTACAGCACTGCTGCTGGCTCCGAGGTCTCTTCTGGTTCCCAGATGTGCTGTAGTTACCCACGTTCCCGTGGTAAAGAGTAACCAGGCTCTGCAAAAGCAGCTTACCCTTACACGTGTGAAGATTTTCATCGATCGTGATACATTAATTAATTACTACAGGCAATATTAAGTGAACAGATCTTAGCAGGAGCAAGGGGAAAAAGAACAAATTTTCTTTCTGGACAGTCACATTGGGTGTTTTGTTTGTTTATTTTACCCTGGTACTGATCTCTATGTGTATTGTTTGATCAAACTAGGAGAGTCATAAACTGAATGTTACACAATTATCATTACACTCCTAATGTTTGCACTACTTGGCATATCTGATAAAGCAAGGGAGAAAGAAGGGGACTTAAATTTACAGAATAAATCAGTATCTCAAATCACTGTAATATGTAGTGTTTGTAGTGATAACTAAAAGTTGTTGAAGAGCTGTGTTCTGACTTAGAAGCTGACTGCTCTTTGAGGCACAGAAAGTGTCTCAGTGGCAGAATATTTAGTGTGAGCAGTGGTGGCCAAAAGAATGGAAGGTTGTTTGTACTTCATGTTCCTCATTTCTTAGTATTTTGAAGTTATTTCTCTTGTTTTTGTTTTATTTATCTTGAAGATAAATTCTTGGTATGAAATTGAGCTAGTGGTGATAATATCCCCGCAACAACGCTTACCACTTAAACCTTTCAATTCTTCAGATGGCCAGAATGCATTCCAAGTGGGACTGGCTGTGCCTGAGTCTCCTAATTATTAGCTCAGTGACTGCAGAAATTGAGGAAGGAGAAGTTCACGGTGCAGATGTCGAAGCAGAGGATTTTGACAAAGAGTCTCAACAAGCTGATGTTGACAAAGACAAATCTTCCTTAGGGGTAAGGTTCTAGATGCCTTTAATTAATGTTCGTGTAGTTTTAAGTTATGTAGCTATAACTAATAGACAGATCAGTGCACAGATGTATGTTAACTTGCTCCATCCACTTGTCTCCTGTGCTTTAGATATTTATAAGCATCGGTAAGTATAATAGCGCATATGGTGGTCTCTTTCAATTGGAAAGACCTGTAGTTATGTTAGAGCGTGCGTCTGTAAATGTCTTTTAGGTTGTGTACCAGACTCCGAAGCCAACTGGAGATGTTTATTTTGCAGAAACCTTTGATGGAGTATTGACTGGGTAAGCTGCATCTTAACGTTCTAAACTTGTAATTTCAGCTTTTTAACTTTAAGTGGCAGGACTTAATTTCCATTCGTCTTCCTGCAAGAAATATTTCGGTAGAAATGTCTTTAATAGAGCTGGTTTGATGCTGGTTTGATATTAGAGTACTTTGCTTAACGATGAAAGCTTTGAAAATGTGGGGAGGGAAAGAAGTATTAGTTTTTTTTTAAAGGCAAATCAAAACACGTTGTTGGTGTAGCTCAATTAGTAAATGCAAAAACCTATTGCTGTGGTACCACTTATGTCAGTCCTTAGCTTCGTGAGATCCATGGGAGCATTGCTTTCCCACTAACTGTAATGTCTGAAGTTTTCATATACAGTGTTTTGGCTTTTTGCTTGAGCTATACATAATTAACATAAAAATAACATGCTGTGTGATGCTGAAGGCTACGGCTGGATTTAATTCCTTGCTAGGAGCACTTAAACTACTGCGATTTTTGTGCCGTCAGATTGTATGAAACTGGGACACGAAAAAGCAATCGGCATGTTGCCTTTCTTTCCTCAAAATAGAGGAAAAACGAATTAAATTGCATCTGAATAGAATAGCTCTTTGGAGACTGGGCCTTGAATGTCACTGTGTGATTCTGTGCGTTACTTGGGCGCTACTATTCACGTATGTTTTTGACATTATGTGCCCGGGTAATAGTCTTAAATTATGCCTGCCTCAGCTCATAGACGTTCAAGAAGTTCTTTAAAAGGCACAAAGTTTCTTGATGCCGACTGTCAAAATCACTGTCAGAGGTTCACGTGGTAGAAGCTCCATCTGTTTATCCTGTGCTTGTTAAATAATACCACTTTGCATAGGTAGTGACTTGTGTCCTCCCTGTTTTAGGTGGGTGTTGTCTAAAGCCAAGAAAGAAGACACAGATGACAACATTGCTAAATATGATGGTAAGTGTTTGTAATAAGTTTACTTTCACTGCATGGTTTCTGATGCTCTGTTGCTTTTTGAGAAATAACTCGTGCTGTCTGTCCATTCCACTGTGCTTACCTTCAGAAACCTAACTGAATGCAGAAGCTTGTCATTTCTTGTTGGTTAACTTCTTGCCATGTTCCTTTCAGCCTTTTTCCTCAAGCTTTCTTCTCTCCTTGTCTGAGCCAAAATGCGAGGTTAGATGGATCTTAGATCTTTTGACCTGGGGATGTTTTCATTTTGTTGTCTTTACTGTGAATTAGATGTGAGCATCAAATCAGGGTGCCATGAACATTCTTTTTGTATTTTAGTGCTGCAGAGCAATTGAAGCTTGGGGAAGTGGTCTTGTATTGTTGCTTGTGTCAGAGGAGAATTATCAGTGCTCTATTGGATGATTGTTTCTCAACTTCTACCTTTGATGTCAAATGTCAAGACTTCTTCCCTACTCTGGCAATTAGTCTTATGCACTGTGAGCTCTTCACTTCTCTTTGCCACAGGGCTATAATGTCTCTCATCAGCATACTGCTTTTGTTTTCCCAAAGATTGCATAGTTAGTGTGTGTTTGTTTGTTTCTTTTAGGAAGATGGGAAGTAGAAGAGCTGAAAGAAAACACGGTACCTGGAGACAAAGGATTAGTGTTAAAATCAGCTGCAAAGCATCACGCAATATCAGCTATGCTAACAAAGGCATTTATTTTTGATAAAAAGCCTTTGATTATTCAGTAGGTATTCCCTCAGATTTTGTACTTGATATTTACCGTGCTTCAAGTCTTTGAGTTGATAAAGTCATGTAAATCCTTCCATGTAGCACGAACTGACATACCCAGAGCTACCAGAACTGTAAGTATGAATTATAAGTAAGATTGTAGTGCGAGTGTAAGAAGTTATACTGCAGCTCTTGAAATATTTTTGGACGTAAGTTAATATTTTATAAAATACTCAAAGTTAATTAATGTTCAACCTGAGGTAAAACAGATTTAACTTGTGATTTGAATACGCTTCTGTATGGGAACTGTTGAATTATGGCCTGAACCAGTGATTGATCACCTGAGGTGAGCACTGAGTCAGCTGTGGGAGCACAGGTGAAGCCAAGTCACCTGTGTGACTGGAAGGGGTGGAGCGTGGCCACAGGCAGGGCCACCAACCTGCAGGTTGACACAAGTTAGAAACATATCTCACTGGTGTTACCATCTGTAGACGTTGCTACTGTGGCTTTTTTGGCTGATGTTGCTAATGTATGGGTTTGTGTGGCAACTGAAAACCTTCTAGGTGCATCAAAACATTTTGACAGTAGCACCTAATAAAAAAAAATCAAGTGACTCATGGGTGATTTTGATGTGTTTCTAATTACAACTGCAGGTATTAAGTTTATTTGTATCTGATATGTGGAATGTTTTGGTGTTCTTAATTCTGCCTAGATATGAAGTGAATTTTCAAGGAGGCATTGACTGTGGTGGTGCATATATTAAACTTCTCTCCAGTACGGATGACTTGGATCTGGTATGTCTCTTTACATTTGCTCTCAATTGTTCATTTGAGGAATGAGTATACTTAAAAATAAGTAATAAATAAAAATACAGACCTATTTCAAACTATATCTCCTACAGAGTATATTGTGAAGGAAGAAAACTTCCACAAATCAAGCAGTTGCTTGAAAACATAGCTTGGTATTTTGTATTCTAAGTAGAAAAGTCATATAAATCATTTAAAAAACAAGTACTGACATTTCAGAACAGCTTAATGTGATGTACTTGGAAAAAAACAATCTGGTATTTTAGGAGTTGCTTATTATTACTTACTGTGGAGCAAGGGAACAGTGGTGAAATGCTGGATAACGATACCTTGTAAGGACTTAGTAAGCCCTTTTTTTTTTGTTTGAAGAGGCTGAGCCATGTCTGTGGTGAGGCTGTTGCAGGAACTCGTAGGATCTGTTTACCCTGCCAGTTTTTAGTGTTAGAACTGATGCTGCATCAGACACCTTTTAGAGAAAGGTGAGTTGTGCTGTGTATATACTGCAATATCTGAGGAAAGTAATACTCCAAATGACTTGATAAAATGTGCTTATCTTTTTCACTCTTACAGGAGTTTTTTTTTGACAAAACGCCTTATACTATTATGTTTGGACCAGATAAGTGTGGGGAAGATTACAAACTACACTTTATCATCAGACATAAGAATCCTAAAACTGGAGAATATGATGAAAAACACGCAAAGCGTCCTGATACGGACCTAAAAAAATTCTATTTGGACAAGAAGACACATCTATACACTCTTGGTATTGCTTCTTTCTTATAAGTTTGTATTAGGAGAAAGAGGGGTGAAAAAAAAAAGCTAGTTTTTTTCTGCTGAAACTTCATGTTATACTCTTGTTATTTGTAGATGTTAATTCCAGGGTTGGTTGCTTAATGATTTGGCCAAAGGTTATTTAATGACTGAGCTCAACTGCAACATACAAGTAGTGCAAATATGTTCAATTACAGAAAAAAGCATTTCAGCTGTGGCCAGCCTTTAACCTGGAGAGCAGATTTAATGTTTTCAGTACGTGCTATGATGAAAATATACTTTAAGTCCAATCTTATAGGAAGGCATCAGAGTTTACCGTAGGTCAGTGAGCTCTCCTATGGCAGATTGAATGCTGCTCTCCTCCATGTGCTGAGCTATCAGCATCTGCAGAGCTGTGTGATCAGATATGTTACTGCTTTCACTGAAGATAAATGTGTTTGGGCTGGTTTTAGTTTGCATGACAAAAATCCTTCCCCAACTCCTATTCTTGTGACAAAGAAGTATAGATGGATTCCTGTATTTGGGCTGTCTGTTAGAGGTACTTCAACTCAAATGGCATTTGTTCTGCAATAATTGGTCAGTGAGACCTCTGTACAGGTTTGTGACTTCTAATGATATTGTGATGGAACACATAAGTTGAAATACCAGTTGGAATCAAATGGAATGGGGAGGCTAATTTTTTGCATTTGTGGATGTTTTAATAAAATTATGAAACCTAGTCTGCAAGATGTTACTTAGGTATTACCAAACTGTTGGTGTAACCGTGTTACTTTGTTTTTTTTATCACATATGTTCATAAAACTGGAATAGTATTTACTTCAAGTGAGTAATCTTGGCTGTGCTGAATGGGCATTAAATGTTTCCTGTTCTGCTACTTCTGTTGGCTGAGTCTAAGCACATCATATACATATGGCTTTGGTTGGAAGTAAATTATTTTGTAAAGTGAATACTTCCTTATTTCTCTAATACAAATTTCTTCAATTTAGTATTAAAACCAGATGATACGTTTGAAATGCTGATTGACCAATCAGTCATCAGTAAGGGAAGTCTTCTTGAGGATATGGTTCCTCCAGTAAACCCTCCCAAAGAAATAGATGATCCTACTGATAAGAAGCCTGACGATTGGGATGAGAGACAAAAAATACCTGATCCCAGCGCTGTCAAACCAGATGACTGGTAAGGGGAAATCGTGATCTGTAGAAAGCGTTTTGCATGCAGGTTACTGTTCTCAGATATTTACCTGGCTTTTTGTTGCGTTTTTTCCTTGCTCTCAACAGTTGGAATATGTTTTACAAGTACTAATGCTTGGGAAAAAAAATGTAGTTGAGGAGGATATGCAAGGGTCTGGTCGGATTTTAAGGAAAGAAGTGAAAACTTGACTTTATGCTGATTTATATTCTCCATTGTTGCAATCAGTAGCTAAGGTCACTGCGCTTGAAGGATTGGGAAGAGTTGTTTTTTTCTCTTCTTGTAGAATCATAGACTGGCTTGGGTTGGAAGGGATCTTCGAAGACCACCTAGTTCCATCTCCCTGCTATGGGCAGGGTTGCTACCCACTAGATCAGGTGTTATCTGTGTACTTCCTTCATCATGAAGTAATTTTCCTGTAGCAACTTAGGAAATATTATAAGGAGAGACCTGATAGACACCTACCAGTTGATGGCAGTAATTTCTGGGTTAACTAGTGCCTTGAAACACTGTAAATATAGTTGAAATGTTTATAAATGGGTAAGTAGGTGCCTCATTCTCATTTTAAGTGCACCTGACTCTGTTGTGCCCTTGAATATTATCCCTTCCATATCAGCTGCAGTCATATGACTGTACATAAAGGTCAGAATATTGGTTCAGAGTCGAGCTGATGTATTTTCTAACATTAGTCTGTAATTGAAGGGATGAAGATGAGCCTTCCAAAATAGAAGATCTTGATGCTGTTAAACCTGAAGGATGGCTTGATAATGAACCACAGTATGTTCCAGACCCCAGTGCAAAAAAGCCAAAGGACTGGTAAGAACTTAAATATATGTGAGTCTGTTAATGTGTTTCATAGATGAGTTCACTTGTTCTCTGGTGAATTGTGAGTTAGTGAGATTTGGGTTAAATTTAATTGTCTTTAACGTATTCAGTTAGTCTGAATGTTAGCGTTCAGATCAGACCAACCTGAAATTGGTTCTTTGTCCCTTTCTTTCTTTAGGGATGAAGAAATGGATGGTGAGTGGGAAGCCCCTCAGGTCTCTAATCCCAAGTGTGTGACCGCACCTGGTTGTGGTCTGTGGGTGCGTCCCATGAAGAACAACCCCAAGTATAAAGGAAAATGGAAAGCACCTATGATAGTTAATCCTAATTATCAGGTACTAGCAATATTGTAGGTTACTATATAATAGGTGCGGAGTTCAACCAAGCAGACAAGTGAAATTAGTATATTTATTTGGGCTGTCATACTGAACTTGATACGGTCACTTACTGCTATAACCCAATATGGAGAAAAAGGTTTGGGTTTAAGAGAAGTCTGTCTGCCCTAAGCCAGAAATGTGAGACCTATCAGCCAAGATCCTATTGGCTATTTCCAGTTCTGTTTTCCTGCAGTTCAGATGCTGCCTGTTTTGCTCTTTAAATTGTGAATTTAAAATAGGAAGTCTTAATTACCTTAAAATGTGTTTTAATGTGTTTGTGTTTTTATTTCTAAGGTATAGGTACTGTGATTACATGTTTGGTTTTCTTTTTCCCCATAAAAGGGAATCTGGAGCCCTAGGAAAATACCCAACCCAGACTATTTTGAAGATCCTCACCCATTTGAGATGACACCCATCAGTGCTATTGGTATAGAACTCTGGTCTATGACATCTGATATCTACTTTGATAACTTCATAATATGCTCAGAAAGAGAAGTAGCTGATCGTTGGGCAGCAGATGGCTGGGGCTTGAAGAAATTAGTAGCAAGTGCTAACGAGGTATCTATTTTATTAATTTTTGTTAAATCTTGGTCTCTGGCTGCTTGGATCTACATTCAGTAACTCTGACAATGCTGCGTGTGTGTTTATAGAGCTGCATCTGTTCTGCTGTCTCCATGTGTACATCCATGTTCTGCTTACTGCAGTTGGCCAGTCACCAGTTTTTCTAGGTACCTTCCCTGTCCTAGCATGAATTTGTCCTAATCCATGGGAACATGGGCCCCTCTAGTGGCTGCCTTTACTAACTGCAGTTTGGAGAGAGTAGTTTAGTTGGAATGGGCCTACAAAGAATGTACAGTATTGCTGTTTGGCTTCCTTAGGGCCACACAAAAGTTACCTCCTCCTACTTGATGAGTCAGAACTGGGCTGGAGCACAGCTGACTGCCTGATTAATTGGCTGTTGGAGGAGGTGGTGTGGTAGTTCTGATGGAGCAAGGTGTTGCTTTTCAGGTGGCTGGCTGCTTCTCAGAGGTTCACGATGCTGTGGGAGCTATTGGTTGAGTTAACCCAGTGTAAGGAAAGAATAAAATAGCTGGGGAGAGTGGAAAGCATGAGTTGCTCAAACTTGAAGGGTTTTCTTTGGACAGTGTGAAGCTTAAAATATATATATTTCATAAGCTTACCTAACTGTTGAGAGGAATATAAATGCAATTTATTTTATTTTTTTTTCATGTAGCCTGGAATGTTTAGTCAACTGGTGACTGCTGCAGAAGATCATCCATGGCTCTGGGTTCTTTATATTTTGACTTTAGCTCTGCCTGTTGGTCTAGGCGTGTTGTTCTGCTGGCCAGCAAAGGTTAGATAAACTTCTAATGCAATTTTCTCCTTCTGTCACTCTCAATACTTGATTTTAAAACCCCTGCTTTTTGCGCAACAGTATGCTCTCTTACTGTGCCATTGATATTAGTTAGCTCCTAGTGACTGTTACATTTGTTTAATTCTTAATCTGAGGTTGAATAAATTGATTTCTAATTTGTTTTAGAAAACAGATGAAGATATTGACTTAAAAAAACCTGATATATCTATGCCAGTTACAAAGGGAGGACTAAAACAAGGAAGAGGAGAGTTAGAAGATGATGAAATAGACTTAGAAGAAGAAAAAGAAAGCGAAGATATTGGTGAAGATGGTAAGATGAGTAAGTCACTTCACAGCTGGATACATGTCAAAGCACAGAATGAATTAAGTCATGGATTCATTGCAGTAATAGTGACCAGTTATCTTAGAGTATGCAAAATCTGCCTTGCTCTGAGCCTTCATCTTTTTAGCAATTGGCATGCCATAGTATTATTGTATTAGTAAGTACAAGGAAAACATAGGGTTCTCTTCAGTATTTCTTTCAGTAAGTTGTTCTGAGTTGTGCATCCTTGTTCACAAATGTTTTCTGCCTCCTAAATACCTCATGTTGAACACTTCTTGGGTGGTTTAGGTATCTGTACCTCCAGTCGTTACAATCATGTTGTCTTGAAAACATGTCTGGAATAGCTTTAAGTCTTTAACATAATCCTTTGCTTATCCCTCTGTGGGAGCGTCGTACCCTGAACTATTAAAACCCACTGGTTTTAGTAACTCTTGTTGAAGTCTGAAAAGCATACCCACCATCTCTTCAGACTTCAACACTGAAATGTGCTGTTTGTTTGATACGGCTTTTTAGCAATGCAGTGCCAGCCTGCAGAGGTCTGTTCTGTTGTTCCAAGGGAGAAACAAATGATCAGTAGGTTAAGATGCACTTTGGTATTGGAGGATTAACGTAAGCATCTCGTTTCTTGATGAAACAGAAGTGGAACTATACAGCTATGGCTTTGATGCTGTGGTAGCATTTCCTTCAGCGTGTAGTTTCAAGTGAGAAGAGAATCATGTAACTTACAGCGCATTATCTTGACTCATGAGAAAGTCTTTAGTCTCATGCTGCAGGATTCTGTCTCTTAATTTGCTGTCTGCATAGAGCAAAGCAAGTTGCAAACAGCTGGCATTAAAAGTTAGGAACTAAGCAGACATTAATGCTGTTTTGTTTTTTTTAATAGTGACTGTTTCTTGTACTGCTGACCAGAACTTTGTCATTTTTGTCTATCTGCACCAGAGGCCACGAGAGCTGATGGCTTTGGTCTGTATGAGTTAACGTTTAGCTTTGCATCAGTATTCCTGTGCGTAGAGAATTGAGTACTTGGGCAAAATGCTTTACTACACCAGACTTAATTCATCTGCCTTACCTTTTTTCTTCACCTGCTGTTCATGGTATTTCAAAATTAGGCTCCATTTTATACCTTTACTTCTGGTTACTAAATTAAACACAGTGAAAAATTAATGTAGCTAGCTTTTGTATGACTCTTCGAAGCTTTTCAAATACCTTCCAGGCTTCAAAGACTGAAAAAATATACTTTGCTGTCACATTTTCTTCAAAAAGATTTGCATAGCTTCCCTTAGCTCTCCTGCTACCTATTGCACTTGCAGGTTGAAATCTTCCCTCTCTTCCCAACTATCTTTTGCCTCTTCGTATCTGAAATCACAGGTTGTCTTTTGTTTTCACGTGACTCTTTTTGCTACAGAAAGAAGAGAAAATATATGTATGTGTAGAGGATGCAAATAAGATGGGAAGGGAGACTCCTCTTTTGGGTAATGGAAAGGGAAATAGTTTTGGGCTAGGACTTTGTAAATGCTGTCTCTTTTCCTGTCTTGTTGCCAGAAGTAGTAAGTTGGTAGATGCCAGGTATGCATGTGAGATTTCTCAACATGATATGTGTTGTCACCAATATTCCCTACTAATTTTTTCCTTTGGATCCTGATCATTTCTGCAATTCCTTTATAGTTTTTATCTGCTTCTTTGTTTTCTGGAGTCAAAGCTAACTGTTTTTCAACTGTGAAGCACTAGATGACTTCAGAGCCACATTTCATTGTGGGAAGTTTAAGAGTGTGGCACAATGGCAGGTTTCAGAAACTCTTGAAGGTTTCTTTGGCTCCCGTGAATCACTAGCATCTTAGGTGGTGCTGTCTTGGGATTTAACACTGTGTTCCTTGTGAATTTTTGTGGCACTGCTGAAGGATGATCTGCTCTTGTCTTGCCCAGTCATGTGTTGTTCTTCTGGCAATCCTTACACTTCAGAAGAAAATCAGAGGAAGTACCAAAAAAAAAAGTCAAGAAAAACTGTTTCAGGGGCAAATCTGAGTCAATTAAGTTATGGAAGATTTTTTTTTTCCTTTACTGAAAATAATACCTATAGGAGGTACCAGATTTGCATCACTGGAAATTTCTAATTGCTTAATCAAAATATGAGCAAAGGTTTTGTATGTTTTTGCCATTCTTTTCTCATTCAGCCTCATTTTAAAACAAGTCTTCAGTCTATGTTTCTCTTAAACCATGATCTCCATCTTTGTGGTCACATTTCTCCTTTTGGTAACAATAGTTGAGACAGATCAATGCAGCTACGGAGAAGGTATACTGTCACTCAGGCAAACTCTTAAACTTCAACTGACTGTGCTGAATTGCTGGGCTCAGTTTATTAGTATATTGTGGGCAAAGGTTTTTGGTGTCTGCTTTCATTTGGGAATTGCTAAGCTCAACTGTTAAAATCTTAATTTACAGTGAAGCAGTGGTTACAAGCTAGGGCACCGCATGGCAGGGGTACTGTAGAGCAATGTTTGGGACAGTTGGCCTTTATAGCTGTTTGATTACTGTTTTTTAACTGATCTACTGTAGACTGTTAGGTTAAAATATATCCTCTTATTTCTGTTCTGTCACATGCAGTGACCATTTCTTGTTTCCTCTTTTGATAGAAATGTTTTGCAGTAGACAATCAATTTCTAGCAATTCTCACTTCAAAATCACAGTCTGAAGTAGAAGACTTGCTAAGCCAAAGTAACTTGTATTTTTTCTTTAACAAATCATGGTGCGATCACTGGGTTTGAGTTCTTCTGTTGAATATTGATACCTAAAATGCAGGCATGGGAGGGCTGGCTTACAAGTTCTGAGGCCCAAAGTGGAAACCAAAACAGCTGGGTGTGTGGTCTCCTTCACAGGAAGTATGGAGTAGAGAGAGAGAGGTGGTAGAAGGTGGCTCTGCTTTGTTTAGCTTACATGTTATTGCAAACAAGCAGGTCACTCTAGAACAGAAATTAGACTAAGATTTTTCTGTCTATTTTTAAAACTAATTTCTCCTGCAGACGATGAGAGTAAAGATGGGGGAGATACTGATGATGAAGAAGATGAAGTTGCAGGTGGAAGTCAAGAAGAAGGTGATAAGTCACATAAATCTGGCTCAGAAGATGAGGTGAGTTTCCTCCAACTGTGCTTTGTGTGAGTTTGCACTGCTTTAACTGAAATTTTTTGTTAATTACCCCTCATTTGGTTCTCCTTTTTATAAGGAGCTTGTTCTTGTACGTTTGCCTAGGAATGTGGTGTCTGATGAACCCATTAACCCTTTGTGAAAGCAGTAATGAGGGCTGAACATTGGATTGATAATGTGTAATGGACTATGGAGAGGTTATGTCTTGCTCTTAGCTAGGTATTTTCAGGGTGTGTGAGTTTCTAACACGACTTAGCTAGTGACCTACTTTGGAGATGGCATGCTTGCCCTGTCGTCAGTCTGGTGGTGCCACCTTCTGGGAACCGTGCCTTCCGAATCATTAGGAGATGCAGGAAAGCCAGAAACAAGGTGTTGTCTGTGAACACGGCCTCAGAAAGCTGAGCACTTCTCAATTAAGAACAGACATCTGATTTAAGAACAGTCTGTTCTGTTCGTAGCTCTCCAAGACAGGAAGCTACCATGTTTCAAATGCTTCTAGCTTAAGAAGTGTAAATTAAAAATAGCAAAAGATACCCTTGAAGGAATTTGATAAATGAACTAAAGCGTGTGGCTTTTAAACTAGTGAGGAAATGGGGGAAAAAAACAGATGTCTGATGTCAGTTTAGATGCACTATTATCTTCATTCTAAATTCAGAAGGAAAAGCCTGTTAGTCACTTTGTTTATCGTTACGGTGATATTGCAGGGAAAAAAAATCATCATTTAAGTGTTGTACTGAGTGATAATGTGATCTATGGGGAGGGAGGGAGAAATAAATAACTTAAGTTTGAAGAATTAAATGTGCAGTGCTTATAAATGTTAATGCTGTTTTTATGTTTTTCTTTCAGGTGACAGGAGCTGATGAAACTGCAGGTTCTGGAAGTGTTCCACTGAAGGCAGTGCGCAAAAGGAGAGTACAAAAGGACTGAGATGTTTGCAGCTAGCTTTTGTAGGTCTAAACAACAGTAACTTCAGACATGGCACTGCAACGGGCCTGACAGCACGCAGGTTCCTGGGATGTGAAGGGAAAAATGAGGCTCATCGCTACTTAACCTCTCTCAGTTCCCTAACCTCTCTGAACCTTCCCAAGCTTGATTCCCTTTCTTAAAGAAGAAATATCATGTGACGAGTTAGCTGATGTTTCACATTTAGAATGAAAGTGAAACTACACGTTGGCCAACTGACTTGAACAAGCAGATTCTTAAGATTTGAAGCTTCTTAGAAATCAATATTAATTGGAGATGAAACATTTTACTCTAAGTATTTTCAAAGAGGTGAATGAATATTTTTGCAGCCCTAGCTCCAAGTTAGCTGTCTACACGCTGGAGCTCAAAGAGGGCTGGTGTATAGGTGCAGCATCTGCAGCTCATGTTGTTCAGAGAGAGAAAAGGTGTTTTCTTTTCTGTGCAGAGCTAAATGCAATAATTGTTTTTGTATGATGGTTTAGTGCTAGCGACCATTTATTGTCAGTTATTTATTTTAGCTGATAACTGTTACAGAGTGCTCACTGTTGACTTGAAACGTTGGTTACAGTAATTTGTTTTTAAGAGATAGTTTAAAATAGAATACTCAGAGAACAAGTGGTTTCTTGATGTGACTTACTTTGCTTTTGAATGCAGATACCAAATCTACAGAGTAGTTTTTCAAACTTTTATAGCTCTCATGTTCCAGAATGGCGTAGATTTTGTTTATAGAATACTTGCTGAGTGTACATTGAGCATTAAAAATATTTAATTATTATTGTTTAACACAAAATTTATTAATACAGATAAGATTTTGTTTTTTTTTAACAGATGTGAGTACCTGGGCATTCTTTTACTATAATTTTAATAAACTGCATATCATAAGAGAAACTTCTGAAGTTCAACTTACGTTAAAACTAACCAATACGTCTGCAGCTTTTGGAATCCTGCTGCTGCTTGGCAGCTGCCTTTAATGTCAGTCAGTTGTAAACTGCTGGCAGAAGCAAGCCATATGCTAAAACCAGTGAGAAATCTGTTCATTTGTTAAGAACTTAATTTCTGACCAAGGAAATCTGTTAGTTTACTTCTAAGTATTCTTACATTAAGTCAATAAAGATTTCCTTGTTCTCCTTGTTCTGATATTACTATATAGGAAGTTTGTTAACAATTCTAACAATTTCTAGTTGACTCTTCTGAAGAAGCCAGCCTGCACAGGTATTTTGTACTCAAGCCAACAGCATTGCATTGTTTTATGCAGTGAAATACGTGGAGGGACCACAGTGAGAAATGTGAAGCGCGACGGTTTCATCCCCTTTAGGATCCACGAGTAAGTAACAACTCCAGATTGCCCCTTCAGCCTGCCACTGGGCAACAGTAGATAGCTGTTCAGTGAGGTGTCCTGCAAACAGCACGAGGAGCCTGAGCAATGGGTGCAAACATGGATTGCTCGTGACCGTAGCTGCCGGGGAGCATTTTTGCACTTGCTGTGAATGAATCCCATCCTAAGCCTTGTGAAGTCCTTTAGAATTGTTAACAATATTTAAGCATGGGCTTTTGTGTTGATCATTAATTGATTCGGTAGATCAGTGCCACATTTATGGGCAATGGTACTTCTAGGCTCAGTCACCTTTATAGTAGGTGCTAGTCTTCCCTTAGAGTTCCCATAAGGCCATAACTCCTCCTCCATTAGCTTCCACCATAAGAGAGGTAGGATGTAAGAAGAACTCTGGTTTCTAATGTAGAGATACGTAAGTGTGTCTCAAAATTAACCCATGTGGAGATGGATGGGTTTTAACTCTGAGAATACAGGATGTGGTCTGCCAAGGCCTGTCCTCTTGTAGCTTAGAGAAAAGCATATGATGACTCACAGGTGAAAACAGCACGCGAGTCAGACCTGAAGCTTATTGAAAACAGTGATTAACCCACTTCTAATCTCAACACTTGACAATCACATCTAGTCTTTCAGACACTTAAGCACGTAGAAACAATTAAGGTAGTAGCAACCCTGCTACTTCTTGACTGCCGCTAGCTGCAAGAAGTTTTAGGGTTTTATAAACATTCAGGCAAACAGACCAATGAGAAGTTTTTATTTAGTGTCAAGTCAGAAGTACACCATCTTTAAAATGCTCATAAGTTAAATGAAGGCCGCGGTAGTGGGATGAGAAATGGCACATAGACTGACTACTGCATACAGACTGATGCTTAAAATGTCACTATCCAATCTCACAATACACAACCATGGGTTTAAGATTACTTGATGTCAGGACTGCTCAAGTCTGGGAAGTGCATGCTGTGTTCCTACTCGGTGTTTGTGGGCGTGCAGATGGAGATGTGCAGGACCCTGTGATGCAAACAGTATTGCCCCGTGTGCCTCCGTGGGTCAGACTTCTCATAATCTGATTTCGTGACGCAGACTTTGTAAACAGCCTTCAAGCCACAAAAATTAGTGCTTTGTTTTTAGTCATTTAACTCTGCTGACGTTCCACTGAGTGTTTTACAGTCATTTTAAACAGAGAAATGCGAGACCTCGCGATACCAGCTTAAAGTTGAGACTGAGAAATAGCAGTGCTCAGCTGCCAAGAAACTTGTGCTCTGAGGTGGATTTATTCTGCCGTGACATCCACTCATTCACTCACTTCTTGCAGCCTTATTGTACACAATCTATCACAGCAAAACTGAAGGAGAAGCTTGAGTTAATGGTTCCCTTTTGTTTAAAGATAAAATAAAATGACTTCGCTACTGAAGGGACAGTTTTAGTCCGTGAGTCCATGCTGCTGTATAGCAAGATGAAGCAGAGCTAACACTACTAAGCTAAAATTAACGCTGCTGTTTGTATTTCAGCTTCTGCTCTCCTCTAATACTGACTCTGCTAGATGTATGCTTTCTAGGGCAAGTGCTGGCAGCCAGAATCTGGGCTGAGCTCCTTCTAACAAAGCCAAGCCAGTGAACTAGAACAGGACCCTGTGACACCCAGCATGGCAGACAGCAGCCCCTTCTGCCTTAGGATGGTTTTGTGCTGCATCTTAAGAGGTACTCACAAGCTCTGGCTCTGCAGCAGGTAAACAGCTGCTCTGAGGCCTGAAGCAAGGACAAGTTTTGGCACTTCAGGAGGAAAGTAACAAGGTGGCAAGGAAGGACTTGTTCTCAGCTTCTCACTGCTGTTCACAGTGACCCACGAGGAAGAACACTGCCAGCTTTCTGTCAAGTCTGTTCCTCAGGCTTTGGGTGAGTTTGGGTGGATAGTATGCATGACACAGACCCTGACCTTTCTTTGAAGCAAGAAAGTAGAAACAGTTTGAAGTGCAGATCTTACGAATGATAGATCCATTAATATTGCATCGATTTGATATTTCCCTGATGCAAGTTGCTTATCCCTGTTCACGTTTAACTTCCCCTTTCCAAAAAAAAACTGAGCTGTTTTCCTGCATGCAAACCCTACAAATAACATCAGACTGTTACTGCTTTACAAAAATTATTAACTGGTTGGTTTATAGGCTTCTGTTTAAAGCTGCTCTGCAGGGATGTGAATGGTACTACACAATAATCTAATGACAGCTGAGGTGAAAAAGGCGATGCAATTAGACTCTGCTTTTATCAAGTAACTTTTCAACACCATTTTTAACTATCGTTTTTCTATTCAAGAACACTACGACCTCTAAGAGAGCCAACAAGACACGTGTTTAACTTGACAAACTGAATCCCATTCTTAACAAGATATGCTCATTTTTAATACAAATATGATAGTGAGTCTCTATGCTATATTTGCACGTTGCTTAATCTTAATATATTAACTCGCATCTCCTGTTTATAATGTTCTTAATTCTGCTTATCGCTGAAGTTTGTAACCTTCAGGCATCCAGTAAAGCCACAAACTAAGGTAATTTCAGCTCATGTAGCCTATGCCAATTAAAACAAAAGACAGCAGCAATACAATGACAGTGCTCGTGAGCCAGCCCCTACTTCCTTTTGCTTTTTGTGTCAGTGGTTTGGAAAACACTAGATGCTGACATCAGATTTTCTATATACTGTCCAAGAACTTGGTTTTCTGATTTCAGTTTCAAGTTTTCTTCCTTAACAGCATCTACCCGTGCTGAGAGATCTGCGAAGGTGACATTGTAAGAAAAAAGAAAATTAGACACTATTGCATACAATAATGAATATAGTCTGTGTGCCTACATCAACCCATGCAGGTTTTCCTTAGTGTGGGATACGCTGCTTTAAGGTATTACTTTGGACAAAACCTGGGCGTAGCACAGCAGGTACTACAGAAGGTATTTCAAGTCTACTTTGCCTGGCTTCTGCTGCAATACAGTGCTTTCTGACAGCAGTTAGAGCTACTGGTTAAGCTCTGTTCTTCTACTGACTTTCTGAATTGCATTACTGCAACTGAACTCTTTGGAAACAAAGATGCAGCTCGGCTAACCACCCTGGCAAGTTAAATGTGTCACCCCTTGCTGCTATTGCTAGTGGTTTTGAAGCCTCCTTCGTGTGCTTTCAACTGCATGAGTGATGTATTCCCCCACAGCAGCACTTTTGGACTATGAGAGCGCGGAGCAGTGTGGTTCTCCTCTTTGGCTTACACCGTGCTTATAAAATACCTGAGGTGCCGAACTGCTAACCTTCAAGCGTGTGCTGCAGTTCCAAAACTTGATTAATAAGCCGTGTTTTCTCTTCTAATTCCACCTGATTCTCAGCCTCAACAGCTGCAATAAATCAGAGGAGCTTGAATGTAATAGCTGGGAGTTATAATCAGCAGGAAAAAAGAATAATAATAACAGTGAAGAACGAGAACGTTAAGAACTTATACCGTCCATGTCAGCGTTCATCATGGGAGAGCGGGCTCTTTCTGCTCCACCACTCAGCCGGCCTGAGTGACGATCTGCTTAGAGAAAAAAAGGGCAGAGAAAACTGAGCCTGTGGATGCTGAAGCCACCTACCAGCACCGATCTTTCTGGAAGCGGCTCCCACGGAGGCCGAGCGGCAGCAGGCACCCGCTCGCACCGCCCATCCCGTCCCGGGGCACCGCCTGACCCCGCTGCTTCGCGCTCCCGCACTCCCCACCGCCGCGGCCCTACGACGGACGGCATCAGCGCTTCCCACCGGCGGCAGGGCCCGTGCGGGCGGCGGACAGAGATGAGCAGCGCTCCGCTCGCCCCT
>VXAB01001868.1:59914-93784 GCA_013399175.1 Odontophorus gujanensis
GCCCCCCCCCCGGGCGCTCCCGCGGCCTTCGCACCCCCGGCCCGGCCCCACCCCCGCCGCTCGCTCCCCGCTTCCTTTCCTCCCGCTGCGCCTGCGCTGCGCCTGCGCCGGGCACCGGGGCTAGCGGCGAGTCAGCGCTCTTAGGCGCTTACTTGTTCGTTCTGCTTGCTCTAAGGGGGTTTGTTGTTACAGCTTCCGATGCTGTCACCCGTGTTGTATTCAATTCAGAAGAACGGCACAGTTATCTGTACTTAGCACGCGTGCTACATTCCAATTAAGATTCCCTAAAACTAGCCGACGTCACTCAAAAAAAAACAAAAAACAAAAACAAAAACAAACGAGTGAATTATTAATGGATTGATTAATATTACTAATTTCACCAAAAGATAGTTTTGATTGTTTGTTTAAAATAGTGGCAATCTCTCTGGGACATAAGGCGTCATTAAACGCTGACCTAAATGCATAGGTTTGTACAGTCACTAAACTACAGCAGTGGCAGCTGTCACATAATGTTGTAGACAGACTCTTCAGCATGGTACCACAGTGCTCTGCTGGTAACTTGGAGGTGAAAAGTTGTTTTTCGTTTCCTTTGGTTAGGCCAAAAGTAAAGAAAAGAGTGAGATAACACGTGGCTTCTTCACAGTGGAGAGAAGCTTGATCGATAGAGCACTGAGCAGAGGGAAACATGGGAACCTGAGCAGCTGTTTGGTGTCATCTCTGTTTTATTCTCAGTTGGTTTTCCTCTGGATCTGTAATTTTTTGGGGGAGGGAATTTTACCAAGTCCTGAGTTTCTAAACAAAAAGGTATTTCTTCCACTAGAGGTGAAAATAGTGTCACCTTTTACCAAATGTTATTATTGAATGCTTTCCTTCGTTCCGGATGCTCTTGTTATTAAAATATTGATTGAGAAGTTTCTGTCTTAATGCCGTTTTGTATTCATCTTGATCTACATTTTTTTTTTTTTTTTGATATCTCTATACTTAATGAATAGAAAAAGGCATCGGTTTCAGAAGAGCAGTGGATATTAAATGTTCATGGAGCACTCTCAGTTAATCAGATTCAGTAACCCCTGTTGCTTTGCCGCAGTGGCTTTTCAGAGTGCTAGGAGAACTTTGATAGGAAGGTTGTTTTCTTCTTGTTATCAGGTCGTATGTGCATAGCGTGTGGTTCTGCTTGTCTTTGTTTTCTTTGCCAGTACACTTGGAGAGGTCCATCTCCAGCCTAAAGGCTGTGAGACCCCCTCTGTTTGTTGGCTTCTGCACTCTGTAGTCACCGTAATTAGTCTTTAGCTGGGAGGGGAAAGGAAAACTGTTTGCTCTAAGGTGTGTAGTGGTCTCTTCCTGCTACATGTTAGGAGTTTTCTGACACCTTGCTCCGTGGCCTCCAGGTGTTACCCTCTGGCAGAACAAACGGACTGGAGCTACCATATTCACCATGAATCTTACTACGTGTGTTCTCTCCACATTGCCCTCGTGTTAAAAGCTTGCTTGGAAACATCGCTTACTCTCAGCTACTCTGAATTTCTTTCTCTGCTTCTGGGTGACTCTCCCCAGCTCTTCACTTTCATAGCAGGGGTGAAAGCTCTGGTACTGGCAGCAGATCCAGCATGATGAAGCATTGCTTGCGGACCTCTTTGTGTTAGAATGAGCTTCCTCTGAGTTTGGGTGTTTTTGTGCAGTCAGGAGTGGTGTAGATCTAAGTGCTGAAGTACAGCAAAGTCCTAGTGCATGGTTTCTCAGCAGCTACTTCAATATTAGCAGCATCTGCAGACTCATAGGATATACCTTTTCCTTCTGTCCCACTCCTTCTTATGGGGAAATGGAGAGTTCTCCTTACCGCACAGCTTGCACCAGGATCTACTTATTTGTCATATTGTGAGTTTTAAGCTTAGTGACATTGACGTAGGGCTGATTACGTGCTAATTGTACTAATATGAAACTGCTGGAAAATAGTTGTCAAAATAAGATCCTTTTCATATAGGTGGCAATGATAGCATGTGCAGTAACATTCTTTAAGCTAAAAATGAGACGAAAGAGTGCACAGTTTTTTGTTTTTTTTTTTTAAATAAAATAAAAGGACTTGTAGCATTTGTTAATCAGCAGTTCTGTTTTCTAACTAGTGTAAGTCAGCACAGCTCTGTGACAGCCAACCTGATGTGATCTGGTTGCTACTCTGGCTGCACCTTCCTAAATAAATTATTATCAGTTCATGTTAACTCAGTTTGCCCAGTACGTAGAGCTAACAGAACTATCCTACTTCCCATCCCAAACCGTTTCTACATTATAACATAGAAGGGTGGGAGGAGGCAAATTTTGCTTGTGTAGTTTCCCTTAAAACATTTAATGCTTCGTGGTTGGGATTTAAGTGGATCAACTCGCTTTAGTTACCAGTTAATTTGCATCCCTTCTTGTGCGCTCTCTCTGGAGTTAAGCCAGAAGTGATGGTTCTGTACTCACACGGTCTCTATTTGTTGTGTCTGAGGTAGGTACTGAGTTAATGCTCTGCACAAACAGGGAAAGGCTGTGTGTGCTCAGGCCGTGGATGTGCGTTACCGCCGGCTGTTATGGTCGGACTGCGGTAGCCCCGAAAATCTCAACTCCAATCCCAAGACTTACTGAACTACATGACCAAAAATATTCACTTGAGGGTGTTCTCTTATAAACGCATTGTACCTTATAAGTAGCATCTGCAGATTTGCGTGGTCACCCAGTGTTCTTAACCTGGCCCACGGCGTTCGTTTTGTCCCAACAGATAATCAGAGTTTCGTACCTGAATCATCCGCCAAGGAGATGTTGGTGAAAGTGCCGTCCTCCTCCTCTAAGGGTAAATCCATTTTGTTTCTTTCTTTCAAAGTTTTCAGGGCAGCGCATTAAGCGTGGCAGTTGTCAGCCATTTTCAGTGCGCACAGCTTCTCTTGTTAAATGCTTAACGAGTCCAGCACAGGTGCTACCCGATCCTGCGGGCAGCGACACGTCGTCACGGTGCTGTATCTCCTCTGAACCTTGAGCTCCTTTCCGGAAATTGTTAAGCTGGAAGGCTCTAACAGCTTCATCGGATATGTGCTGAGCAAACGCTGTAATTGCAAACCTTCTGGGAAAGAGCTGTGCGTTCACCTGAATCGGGAGGGGGAGGAGGGGAGGATGGTGCTTGTGATTTTTCTCTAGGGCTCTGTCAGGCACTTTGCTCATTTTGTTTTTTGATAGAGGAGAAGCCTTGAGGTTCCACGATCATAAGATATTACTTACAGTCCAGGAACGTGCAACAGGCGGATTTCAAAGTAGCCCATTTAAAATATAATTTGGGATTTTACTGACCTGAACAGTCGCACCAAAATCAACCGACCAACGTGTGCAAGTGAAGTAAAACAAGTGAACGTTGGGGTTCTGTGAGAGGAGGCGGGAGGAGGAAGGAGAAAATAGCTTCAAAGCAAACCCCAGCTATTGGGGCAGTTTGTTTTTGCATCTTAAAAAACAAAATTGACCATCATTTAAACTTATAAACTAGAAAGTCATCTCACGCTTCTTACCTCTTAGAAATAGCTCTCTTGCACACGTGGAGTAGCACAGTTGTTTGCAATGAATTTAAAAGTATAGATGGGCCTGGTCTTGGTTAAAGGCAGTGTAGTGAGCAGTGGAGCTGCTCCCTGCTCAGACTGCGTGTCCGATCTACCTGACTTGGATTTTTTAATGGAAATTTGCATGCGGAAAAAGAGCAGGTTTAGATGCTGTCAGATATTTTTTCTTCGTTAGGAGCCTTTCTGAAGTCTTGCTGAAAATTGAATTTAGTTATGTGAAGCATTACCTAGCTTGCAGAAATGATGGATGAGATGCTTTCTTCTGGTCCTTTAACTGCTTGTGCATGTTTGTGCTTTTATTTAAGCTTGTCAAATAGGGAAGGTACTGACAACTGCCTTCAGGGATTACTGAAAATCAAGGATTTTCACAATAGTATCAAGTGTTATTCAAGCTTAGTTCTGACGCATGCAAAGCATGGTCTTCTGGCATCTCTGTAACATTTTACGTTCATTTGTCTGAATGAAGAGGAAAAGTGGAAGGGGAGAAAGGAGAAAGTGAGCGGTGGATGGACTCTTGTGCAGGCGCTGCTTTGTCACTGTCTGGTGGTGGTTCAGCTGTAACCTGCTCTTTGCTTGGTTATTACCAGCAGTAACTGCTTGCAGTCCTTATTTGCTGTCTTTGCTCTGGGACTGGGGATTCCGTATCCCTCTGTCTCCTTCTTTCAGTGATGCAATAGCATGCTTCCGAATCCTCTCAATAGCACTCATAAAGCTAGAAAACATTTTGATTTGTCTTTTTCCTTTTTGCTTCCCAGACGCATTAGGTATGTTTGAAACATATCAGCAACTTGGGTTGGAAGGGCATATCCTGAAAACTCACACAGCTATGTAGTATTACCTCTGCATTTTGTTGCATGCCCGTGGAACTATGGGCTGTACTTTGCCGTGCAGCTCTCACCTAAAATGCGCAATGAACTTTTCTTGCCTGTGCCAGTGTTGTTCTAAGAGACCAGCCATACGGGCTGCCTCTTGTAGGAGCAGTTTCCAGGTAGATCATTAGCTAGCATTAGACGAAGAGTCACACAGCGGCATCGTGAACAGGGAGTTGTGCAGCTGTTATTTGTGTCTAAGTCACAGCCATCAGTAAAAGTGATGCAGAACAAAAACTGTATGTGGGTAAGGAGGACTCCTCAGGGTGAAGGTGTATGACTCAGGGAGGAGCAGCTGTCTCACCTGAGGTGCACCGACCCCACAGACCAGGCACACTGCTTCATGCTGCGCTATTGGCAGAACTGCAGCGTTTCCCTGAAGGCCTTTGCTGTTTGGGAGGACCTGGGCTCCTGTTGGGTTTGTGGAAGGCCTGCACAGCTTGTCCATGGAGTTCTTCTCCACAGAGTTTAATTTGTGAACGGGCAGAGAGCGATGGGCTTCAGCTGAGAGTGCTCCACAGACGCTCTCGTTTCTGGTTTTGCATTTTCGTGTTTCAAACGTGCACCTATTATCTCAAAGGTCCTGCAGAGTAGTGCCTGTAGCTTGTTTGTTTATGGGAGTGCTGTGGTGAGGCCCTTGGTCCAAAGGTGTAGTTGTAGGGAGGTGCCTGGTGTTGTTCTATTGTTCTCACAGTGTCAGGAATACAAAAGGTGTCTTTTTGTGAAGTTAAAACCACCAAAGCAGTAGGTTTACGGTGGTTTCAGGGGGACAGGGAATATCTCTGGGTAGGTTAGGTCCTTGCTGTAGCACGGTGTGTGACTGAGGTCCTGTCAGGCTTTGCTGGTCTGGTCAGGGAGTCCACTGGGAGGACAAGTTTTGCAAATGCAGATATGTAAGGTGTAAGCTCAACAGTCTGTTATGTATGCTAATAGGGGATTCTGAAAGAGGAAAAGTGCATTTTGTATCCTTGCAATATACAATGTCTCTCTGCTTGTAGTCAGCCCCTTTGAAAACATTGCGTTTGTTACCTGTGAGACCTCCTGTAAGTGTAAAGAGTAGCAGACTCCACATCTGACTGTGCAGTTCTGTAACACAGATGTGCATAAATTTGACAGTACTTTGCGGCTTATAACAAAGTGGTTGGAATTATTTTTTCTTATACATTCTGAAAAAGCATCCACTTTATCAGTCGCACACAGCATCTTAAAGACATGGGCCTTGTTAGGAAGTGACAGCTACCAGTGTGTCTCTGTTTTAATGAACTTAGAAGGGAACTGGGGCACGTGTTTAGTGCGTGCTAATAAAGCAGCGATAGTGCTAGCACTTTCACAGCATGCTCAGAGCTAGCCTGACTGACAGAACGTGACAGTAACCCACTTGCAGAACAACAGTTTGCTGAGGTGGTGACAGAAGTGTATGAAATGTGTCGTTCGCAAGTTTAACCAGTACACCGAGGTGTAGTAGTACTTGTCAGCAGCTCTCCTAGGTGTGTGTGCTCTTCCCTCCCACCTCACCACTTCCCCCAGTTTAAGGTACTAAGGAGTTCTGTTGTGGTACTCTTGCAGATCTCGGGATGAGCTCTGAGGGCACGTTATGCAAATGAATATCAGCATTTCCAATTGCTGCTTCTGAAGCTGCACTGACAGTCGGCCACCTGGAAACCATCCATGACAACTGCCCACTTGCACTCATGCCCACTCACTCATTATGTTTTATTTTGATAGAAAGGTACGTATTGTTTTCTGCCTCCATGATTATTTTTAAGCGGGATCTGAACCTTTGCTGTCTGAAAATGAGTGACTTGTTCGTAACATCGGGTACGTATGTCTTGAGATAGACCTACTTTGTCCATTTCACTCTCAGATGTCCTGTCGCATGTCTGACTGGACTTGGAGAAATTAAAAGCAAAATGAAGAATGTACTGCTTCAGAGTACTTCACATATTCCTTGAAGCGTCATTCTATTGTGATTCCTGGAAAACTAGACAGTGACTGGGCAGCAGGGGAGGCTATCTGCATTTTACTAGCGTGTGAATTATAGCAATGTGTTCCATTCCCCTCTCCTTTCATCTGATGTGGCTTTTTGTAACCCTTATCTAGGTGACTTGGCGTATGCAACGTGCAGCAGAAAAGCACTTTTCATTGGACTCTTGGCTAAGAATCATCAGTCCACCTTTCTCTTTGAATGCAAGCTCGCTCTCCTTCACTCCATTCATTTGTAATTCCGGAGGTGGCCCTCATTCTGGAACAGAGTTGGCTCAGGTAATTTCTACACACCTCATGATTTTTCACGTTGCTATTAAAGCTACTAGGAAATTACTTGTTAACTCCTTGGAGTATACCATTTTAGAAACTGACAACAAGTGTTCTTTTTCTTTGTCGCTGTAGCCGTACTAAGTGCTTCTTCCAGCTGTTGGTAACATGCAAAAAATAGATGGGTGTATCACACTGTTCCAGGATGCCTGTTCCTTGTGCTTTCACTGGTGTTCTCTGATGTGGCTGGCCATTACCATCCTTTTCAACTGAACATGGCCACTCAGATTGCAACTTTTCCCTTTTCTTGGCCCTTCCTGCAGCCCTCTGGGTATGTAACCAACTAACCCGTGTGTTTCTTCCATTCCACAGTGCAGTTAAATCACTTCAGATTTTAAATATGTAGTCATTAAAACAGTCTGCACTGAGGAAGATCCAATCAGTTTATGAATTCAATTGTTGGTTAATCAACAATGTGACAGTTGATTTTTACTTCGCAAACTAATTAAGAAAATGGGTGGATCTTGATGCAGGAATTTCCCTTTGTGATGGTTCAGGTGCTGATGTCACTCGTTTGAGTATTTAAACAGTCTAATTCCACCAACACATTTCAGTGCTGGCTTCAGAAGTGCAGCAAGCTTCAGGAGTGCAATAAGCTGACTTTTACTGCTCCATGTGCTGCTGCAAGTCAGATAGTGGTACACAGTCCAACACCATGTCTACCCACAGGCTCCTCTCTATGCTTTCTCTGGATCTTAGCACTTAGAGGAAAAAGATTAGGAACTTTAACGTATTTTGCCATTTCAAACTTACTTTGAAAAATCAAACTGTTGTTTCTTTACTGCCTGAATTCTGTCTGCCTTGAGCTTGATCAGCCTCATTGCAAGTACCCTGAGCAGGGTGCCTGCTGCTGCTAGAGGCTTTTAAAGAGGGCATCGTGTGGAACAGCTTACACTGGTCTTGATGACTTTGTGCACCAAGGGAGTTTGGGCATTTGTCAGTTTTTCTGCTGCTGTCTGCCTCCTGGTCTGTCACATACCTGAAACACTTGCCAAGGCCAGTAAACAGGCTGTCACGCTTTGCCTGCTGAGCTGCCAGTGAGCTGCAGAATAAGACGTCAGTCATTCAGCAGTCAGATGCTAGGAGTGACAATGAGAAGGACAAATTCTTTCACGTGTATAGAAAAATTTTTTCAAAGGCCTGTACTTCTACTAATGTTATTGATGTTCTCATAGTGATGCCTCGTTTGAAGCTCTCACATTTCCTGTTGTTGCAGATCTTGTCTTTAAAACTCTGAGACTATTTAATGCTCTTTGCAGAAATCTCTATGGAGTATAATCACGTGAGGTGGCTGCTGGACCATTTTTGTCCTGCTGGCTTTTGAATGCTGGATTTTCTTTACTACAAGTATTTTGGAAGGTTATTGCTGATGGCATCTGCGGCTGAAGCTGGTCTGGAGAGATTAATTATTTAACGTGACTAATGCATTTAATGGTCTTGATGATCGATAACACAAAAATACAGCAGCAAAAAAAAAAATCACAGTTGAAAGAGACCTCATGTGTGAGGGGAAAAAAATGCTTCTAAAACGGAAAGAGATCTATGAACACGTGGTAGCCCCTATAAAATGGGCTATTTCCCAGTGACTGTTAACAGAGTTGTGCCTGGTGTCATTCAGTAGCATTGTCAGATCTTAGTTTGATGGTAAATCTTCCATTAGTTGATGTTTCCTTGACTTTATCAACTTTGTGTTTTATGTGGAAGTTATTTCATTATTGTTATTATTACTGAGACTGTGGGAGCAATTATTACATAGTATTGACTTTTATGATGTTTTGGGGGCTTCCCTTGGGAGCTTTCCTGGATGGGAGTCAGATTGTACTGGAGGGAAGGATTCCAGTTTTGATTTGGGAAAGCTGGAAGTAGAAGGGGGGAGGAGAAAATGCTACGTGTGTATGAACAAACTCAATTTCAACGCCAGCTCAATTGTAGTTATAGTATTGCCAAACCCAAAGATTCAAACGTGCTATTCTTCAGTAAGTGTTGGGATTGTTTCATTAGCCTTTGCATTCTTCAGCTATGAGCATGAGTGCTGTGCTTTTAAGATCCCTCCAGACCTAAGCAAATCTTTTTTTATAGAGAATCAAAGCTAAGATGCTATGAAAGTGTATCAGTTCAAGATTGAAAGAAACGCACCATTATATTAATGCAGTCCGTGATAAAAATGTTAAGAATTGTAATGATGCCTCATTTAGGGAGTGCCAGCTGCAAGGCCCGCAGAATAGTGACTGCACATTGTATGTGAATGTCTTCTTATGAAAATATAAGTCACCAGAAGCCGAGAGATGAAAACATTGAGCTACTGTGAATCTCGTGATGGAATTATCTGGCATGGCTCTAAAAATTGACCAGGCGAAGCAGCAGCAGCAACACAAAAAGCCTTGCTTGTTCTGTGCCACAACTGAAGTTTGTGTGCCGTGTGCGGGATGGATCTGAGAGCTGCACTCTCTCAGTCAAAAGCCAGGGAGAATGGCAGCAATACATCTGTTAGCTTCTCACGGTGTTGGGTTTCCTCTTTTTTCACTTGAGGAGATGTGGTTTTAGCCACTGAGAAGAGGAATCAGGCCCTTCATGCAGTTTCAGGGGATCAAACACAGCAGGATTTTTGTACCTAGCTGAACGCAGGGCAATCCTATCCACCCCTGCTTTGTGTGCCTTAAGGAAGAATAGTGTGTCTTGCAGAAGAATATTTCTGTAGATTAAAGCAAACCAGTAACATCTGTTTCTCCCTTTCTTGATTCATTCTGTTCCACACTGCACTGCTCTGTATCCCAGTTCCACTCTTACCCCTACCCGTGCTTCTGCTTTATCCCTATTTCTGTGTACCTTTACCTTTTCTTTCCTCCTCAGCCCTCTTTACCTGACCCTGTTTCTGTCATCAGTCGCTTAGTGCAAGTCCTGACTCCTGCTGAGTTCTGGCAGACACAGTATAGTCGTCTGCTTCCCACGGGGACAAATTATTATCATTTGATGGGCAGTAGCTCACCTTTGTGCCGTGGTTCACAGCGCCCTGCTCTTTGATCATAAATATGAGGCAGGAGTCTGGTACTTGCTCCTGGGGGATGGATGGGGGAGTTTGGCTGTGTATTTAGGGAAATTATACTGAACTTAGCATGAAATGTCGCCTTTGTAGTGGAAGGTAAAGAATTGCTTTATAATTATATTATGGGTTTTGTCCTTTAGTAATGAATGCAGTAACTTTAGAGGTGGCATCCAGCAGCACAATTTTAGACAGAAGGTGAAGACGGAGTCTGCATGTGTTAGAAATTAATGAATAAACAGCTTTCCTGTGCTCTGTGGATCCTTTGTAAGGAAAGCTTGTTAGCTCTCTACATCCAGCCCATGTATGAAGAACCAGAATTTACAATGTCTGCTCAATTTTTTTCTTTGACGAACCCTGCAGAAGAATTGGGCTGCTTAGTTTTTGCACCTCAGAAGGTGACTCTAACAGCACTTTTTTCTCATTAGTCAGATCAAACTGTCAGTGTTTTGCCTGACAAAGGGAAAAAGAAACACATTTTTTTCTTTTTTTTTTTTTCTCAAAGAGAAGTCCCCTTTATCTTTGTCTTTTCCAGTAGATTTCAGTCTCTTTCCTTGTGTTTGTTCCTGATGGAATGGTACTCCCACACTTCAGCAGTGTTCTGAATCTGCAGCGAATCTTCAGTGATGAGTTTGACATTCATTTATGCTAATTATTTATGCCCTGTGTGTTGTATGCTTTGCGTGTGTACTGAAACCAGATCTGTACTGATATCTTATTTGATTGGCTGAGAGTCCTACCTGCATGTTTTCTAAAGTCCATGGCTTTGCATGCAAATTATCCTCTCCCTTGAGAGTAGGGAAGACATTGCCAAGTCATTTTGTAACATCTAAAAATGTCCAGAAGTGTGCTTACTGTCTTTCAAATTGGGGCTAATTCCAGATACTATTGTATAGTTTTGAATGGAATGAATACTTCCATCTGCAGGTTTGTGGCAAACCTGGCATGCGTTTCTTTTTCCTCCTGTGGGTGATACCTTTTAGATAAGATTTTAAACCATGTGTTTTTTTGCTGAGTATTGATTGCTGCTGGCACCCTGACTTCTTATCTGTTTTATTATGGTTTATCTAGCTACCATCTTTCACCTGATTTTTACACCTTATATACTCTGTACTTTTTTACATCTAGAAATAAATAGCGGTCAAAAATTTTATACTGTTACGTTATGCTGCATGCTGTTCTCTTCCAGCATGTCTACAACTTTGTGAGGGTTATTAAAACATTCTAGGTAAATTACAAAAGCAAACCACAACGTTCTTTCACCTTTTGCTTAAAGCTATACTACAATTGTGAAAACTATACTACAATTGTGCTTTGTTGGATTAGAATAAAATGTGATGCATAGTTGGTAAAGTCTTTTGCAAGAAGGACCTAACATAGGAATCAGCTAAAGGTTGCAGTATCTTTCTGCCAGACTTCCCTCTTGCAGGAGCAGAGATTTTCCTACCATATTCTAACCTAACTGAAGAGTGTTGATGTCTGATCCAAAGGAGGGCAGTGTTTTCATTGTTTTTAAAAAGGGAAGTTCATTTGAAAAAGAAGTCTAATTGAGAGACTCTTCTACTTATTTTTTTAATTTTTATTTTTTGTAAGTGGAAGTTGCTCTAACAGTCATTGCTTGGGTCAACAGAGAGCATGGTGCACCTTTCCCACAGAAGCTGTGGGTGCCCTATCCCTGGAGGCGCTCACGGCTGCGTTGGACGGGGCCCTGGGCAGCTGAGTTGGTCCCATGGACATGTGCATGGACTTGTGACAGTCCAGTTGGAGTAGTAGGTTTCTGATTGTTTTTTCCTGAATCATGAGGGCTTATTCTGCTCCCCAACCGAGACTTCCAGGTCAAAGAGTGGAGTACCCTGATAATAACTGGTCTGACTTTTAAAGGTAGCTGTAAAGAAGGCATTGAGAACCTCAACCTTTTCCTTAACCTCAGTGGTCACGTTCCCAGCCTCATCCAGTGAAGAATGGAGATTCTCCTTGGTCTTCCTCATATTTTTGTACAATTTTGTAAGTATTGTTAAAACAGTTTTGTTTGTTTGCTTTTTAACAAAACATGTTTCTTAGTAGAGTAGAAAGTGCAACTACACAGCTCGAGGAAAGTTGCTGGTTATAGAGGGAATGTTTGCTGGGTTCAAGGAGTGGCATAGTAATAAAACTCTGCAAAAAAATTCTTATTCATGCGGAGTCGAAGTCAAACCTCAGTGTTGCTTTGTCTGCTGTTTGTTGTTGTCTGCCCCTATTTAATTTTAGCAATTTTGTCTTATGAATTTATTACCCACAACATAGATCTCCAATTTAAATCATTTTGTGCAATTTTAATTAATTAAAAGGTAAGTAATGCAATTGTCATCTCTACGCACAGACTTGACAAGTTAGGCCTTGAGATAGGTGAATAAATGATAGCAATCCATGCTCTTGTTGTAGCTAAGCCAAAGCAAAGAAGTTATTAATATACTGATGGCAGAACACTGAAGGCTGAGCAATTTACTTGCTGTAGTTCAGCTAGTATCATGGAGTTGTGTCAAGAGCACAGATTATTCACGAAGAGTCTTGGAGATGCATATGCTTTCTTTCTCCCTCTTTGTGTCTCAGTATGCGTGTTGAGGCAAAATGTTCAGTATCCAACAATTCCCTGCTTTTGTATCTATACTCAGAATAAGATTGTTACATCTGAACATGGGTCCTAACTGTTCAGTCATGTCGTGTCACTGTGTACAGGCTCTCAGTGTGGCTCAGACTTGAGGCAATTCTTGCGGTTATTTTCCAGTAGCTCATGCATGTGGGCATTCATTAAATAGAAGCATAATTAATGCACAAGTCTCTTAAATGTCATGGTTTTCAAGTAGTTTTCCTGTGACCTCTTTTTAGGAGAGCGTGCATGTTCATTTCTGTATGTCAGCGATTGGATTGTATGCAATTTCATTAGTGAAGTATTATGTGTAATCTGGTAGTATAATTAAAACGATGCCTTTTACAGTTTCCTCCCTTTCCTGAAGGAGCAGTACTATGGTGAAGTTTGCTTTGCATCCGTTGAAAGTGGGCTTAGAGCAGAGCTCAGTAACTTGACTGATGGTCTGCTGTTATTGGGGCACCCCTCCTAACTCAGTGCAGGAGGACATTCTTCACAATGCATGGTACTTCTATTTGTTCCATTGCAAGACAACAGGCAATGCCAAGGTATTGAAAAAAATACAGGAGTCCAGGAGGACTAGGGAGAGGTAAGGAGAACAGTCACGATGTATTTTGGAAAGCCCTGCAGTATTTTGTACACAAAAGAAAGGGGACTGCTGAAAATGGCAAGGAATTTGAACAAAAGATATGTGAATTTGCAGAGTTTTGGAATGCCTTCTGGGATTTCTAGGTCTTCCAAAGCTTACTGAGAAAAGTTTTCAGTCGACTTTAAATCGATTCCTGAACTAACACACCTTAGTAGATAATATACTACATAATAGATAATTCATGGACAAAGGCTTAGTAGCTAACAAGTTTCATCTTGTAGCAGAAAGGAAGAACAAATAATAAAGAACTGCAGATACTGACAAGTTGCATAAAATGTAAAGAGACTAGAAGCATCCAGGAGGGTGTAATCATGTTTTTTCACGGATGATCATTAGTTCTTTGTAAAAAAAATAAAATAAAATAATAGTAATAATGAAAATTAAAAAAAAAATCGTCCTTTTCAGTCTGGGCTGTAAAACAGACCAGTGCTGTTACCAGAAAGGGGCAACAGAGAATACCTTTCTGAGTTGAAGTCAGGAAGCAGAACTGGAATGCTTCATAACTAGGACATTTTCCCATGTCCTAGTCTGTGCAATGTCCATGAAAATGCATTTTCAGAAGAAATACTGTTTATGAGGAGAGATCAGAAGGGTTTTGTAGTTTTACATCAACGAAGCCATGTGCTTCTGGATATTGAGACTGTGCAGGTAGCAAGGATGGAGGTTCAGTGCGTGGAGTGGCATGCTGAAATCAAAGGGGTGAAATTTAAAGGAGTAAAACTTGATGCAGAGCAGGCGATTTTGGCTGCAGAACAACTGTAGTCAGGTTTTAACAGTTAGGTCAACCTGCTTCATCACTGTAAACTCACAGATATAATGCTAGGAAATGTGCTTTTGGAGAACATTGGACCAGGTTGCATAATTGAGTCTACTAAATAAATAAGCACAGAACAAAGAATAAAGAGATGTTCTACAGGATAGACAGGTGAGCTCTTCATCTGAAATATTTCGACTGAAGGGACCAGTAAACCTCTTTTTTTTTTTTTTTTCCTACAAGTTTCCTAACACCACAGTTGCTTTCACAGTGAAGTTTACCTCTGGATTTGAAATGGTGTGTGGTAGTTTGTGAGATCCTTTCTTACAGCTGTTCCAGCAGCTCTGACAGAGTGCAGGGATTTTCTCCCAATTTTTAACCCCAAAGTATATTTAGGTTTTGCCAAAGTGTCTTTCACATTTTACCAGAAGTGCTACACAGAACTATTATTAAGTTCTTCAGGAGTGCCAAAGGCTGCCAACACAATTACACACGTGGTGTATTATGAAGGTAGTGCACCTTACAAATGAGACTTGAGCTTACTGGCAGTTCCCCAGGTTCTGGCCTACAGTATATTCCCAAAGAACCTGCAAACTTACGTGGATTCACTGTTGCTTATATTTATGTGTGCACCTGACCCTTAGCCACAGATGGGGTTTTCAGTGTTTGATCTTGTACAAACACAGGACAAGAAGATCACTGCTCCAAAGAGGTTGCAATTCATGCCAACTAAAAAGAGGAGGGTGCTTGAGGAAACAGTGGGATAGTGATGGCAATATGCCAGGCGATGTTTTTGACACGCTGATATTCCGGCTATTGTCAGAGCTTCTCTTTAGGGCATCAAGGGGGGAGAGCATTCTGAAAGGAATTGCATAGAAAGACAATAGGGAAATGCTGCTGATACGTTGCAGCTGCCCCTAGGGATCTCCCGGTCACCATGGGAGCATGGCAGAAGGCTTGGGAATGTGAGAGCCAGGCCTGCAGCTCCGTGTGAGCAGAGTGGAGCACCTCAGCAGGGCATGAAGAGGAGGAGGGAGAGGACTGGGACAGCTCTGGAATCAGAATGGGCAGGTTGTGCTTGCAGAAAAGCAACTGCTTTTTGAAAACTGCCAGGAGTTTCCTAAGCAAAGGAATGAGCCGGGAGAAATCATCTTTGCTGCGGTGTTTTGAATGAAGTAAAACAGACAGGGTTGCATTTGTCAAGGCCAAGGAGAAGTATGTTGTGGTAACTGAGATAAGAACTGGAGTGTTAGCTTGTGCGGGTGCGAAAGTCGTGTCTCTAGGTATGTTATACAGGTAGCCAGCTTCTGCTGAGCAAATTAACTTCTAATGGAAAGTAAAGGTCATCTGTCTCGAGCAGCTGTTTATTGGAACAGTATCAGAGTTTGAGAGGAAGTGGGAGGAAGGGAGAAATGACATACAGAAGAGGTAAGCAGAATGCTGCAACAAGGGTTTTCAAAGCACTGTTTTCCTATGACAGGATAGAGCAGCCAGGATCTGTGTGTAAATCTGATCATACGGTCATAGTTGGTCTTTTTCTTCACTGTTCTGCTGCTTCTCAAATCAGCAGCTTTGGTACTGTAACGGCATCCATGCTGTACACCCACCCTCACAGCAGGTGATTCTCTTAAGCTTTTACTTGTAGTTGAGACTACAGGCAGAATCTGACAGACAAGCAGCCACAGAATTTGCTGCTGTCTGAGCTTTGTTGTAAATTAAGTTATACGGAACAGAAGATATGTAATTTCATCTGTAACTATACTTCACATTTCTATTGAAAAGTGGAATCTTTGGTGGGCCATTACCATGTTCTGTTGCTGTGGATCTTTCTCCTACATTCTCTGCACCATCTCTTCTTTGTGATAAGAAGACTAGGTCGTGTGAAGGCTGACTTGTAGCTCAGAGAACTTTCTTGGAGTACTTCCCCGTCGAGTCTAGCCAGGAGTTAACATGAGGGGAAGCTGGTGGCTGCTCGAAGCAAGGTGATGTTCTGATAGCTACTCCTTTCTCTTGGTGCTGAAAGCAAGTCTTCAGTTTACAAAAGTTACAGTTACATGGAGTGAGGTTTTAGACTTGGGAACCCTTTAGGATAGATTGATTTGTCCATTTAAGAACTTAAAATAGAAGAGGAAGGAAGATTTGTTGCACAAAGAAGCAAGAGTTATAATTGTAAGTACGTGGGTTGTTCTGTTCTCAAAGAGAACTGAGTGGTGTAAGCCGAAGGAGGAGTAGGCAGGGCAACGGACTGTGAGACACAGAGCCATTAGAGGTGGAAAGCAGTGATGTCAGTTGTGTTCTGCTGAGTTACTGTGCTGCAGTGGTAGACAGAAGTCAGCTGTGATGTTTGCCCTGCACCGAGGCTTTTCTGTCTTATCTGGCACTCTGTATCACTACTGGTATCTTCCAATCCCTTTTGTATGAGATAGCATCACTGAGACTGGTAACCCTGTGTCCTTTCACAGCAGATTTCCCATTGTCTTGGGGCAGGTTTAACTTTGCTGACTTTATCCTTTCTAGAATCTGTTGCTAAAACATATTAGCTTGTGGAACTGAAGAGTACAGCTCTCAAAAACTAACTTCAGTGAGCACCTCAGATTCCTTCATGAAATTTGCAGACGTTTTCCCTCCATAGTGCTGCCTTTACAAGGAGCCCTATATAAACAGTGCTCCTCCAGTGTAGATGGCTGACTTTTTCAAAGGGAATTACTGCTTCCTCTTTGCAAAGTTACTGCAAAGGACATCTACTTTGGGAGCAAGGATTTGTTCAAGAGTCTTCTTTTCACTACCTGCTCTAAGCTTTGAAAATACAGCATGGTTGTAAAATAACTCCTTTCTACTCTGAACTGAAAAGCTAGTTCAAAGTCCACTGCTAGAAAGATCAGGCTTCTAGCTCTTAAATACATTTAACTCATTAGAATGTGACTTCTTGGTGGTTAGCGTTGACCTGTGATTTGAAGAGATGCAACAGTTGTTCTGTTTTGGTAATTTTCAATACCAATTGTCTATCAACACTGACAGTGACAGTCATGACTGCGATACATTTCTGTGATACAGTATGGATACCTGGGTGTGTTTTGTGTGTGTTACTTCATGTCGTGGCTGGAATGATGAAGTGTTTTGTACAGTGAGACATTTGAGAAGTAGTACAAAGAAGAAATAAACACACCAGTGTGCTGCTTTTTTGAAATGATCCTCAGCTTTTTGTTTTTAAGCTCATGTGCATGCTGAGGGACATGGTTACAGCTGGTAAGCTACTATAAGCATGAATATGCCAGCAAAATTCTTTTCATTTGTCTCTTGCGCTGCTTGGCATAACAGTAATAAGACTAATAATGTAATAAGATGATTCGCTTTCAGACCTGTTTCAAGCAGGGAGGAGTTCCTAAGCTTTAATTGAAAGTCTCTATATTTTCAGCCTGCCCTCAGGTCAATTGTTTCCAATACTGTTGATTTCCAAAGGAGTTGGTGAGGTAACCTAGTCACCCCATCTTCTGCAGCAAAGAAATTCTGAGAGAGGAGCAGCACATGGTCTCTTCTCACGTGGTGAATGTACATTTGTTAACGATGGTTCTGGTTCGCATAAGCATATATGGAGTCATATTTAACTCTGCTGCTTCCATGCCTTAATTTATGTAGACAGTGCAGTAAAAGGAGCCCGAAGACCATGCTGTTGGATGGAGGTGATTGAACAAAAAGAAGCAAGATCTGAGTCCTTGGCCAGTAGCACACTACTTGAGGGACCAGCTCTGCTGTTCTTTTCAGTTGTGTTCCACTTAAGGCAGAGCTTGTGTCAAAAAATACAGGATACACCCTGAAGCCTCAGATTTGTTTTTTTTGCTGTGAAGCACAGCTCAAGAGCTGTTGTTTTTTGTTCTGTTGTGGACCTGGTCCTGTATCAAATGAGAGGAGCAGTTTTTTCCGTTCTGCCCATAGTTTTCCCCCTCAGTCTACCAACCCCTTGGATTCTTTTTTTTAAGCCTATCTTGAAGTTGGGATCTACCTAAACGAAAGCTGGTGAGATCAGAAAGTTGACAGATACAATGAGAAGGGCATCCATGCAGTTGTTTGGTATAACTTTATCACCTCTGCTGATGTAAACTGTAACATTAGCTTGCTGCTGGCTACAGTGCACATCAATGTTGTCTTGCTGTAATAGAGTTGTGGCAGTGTATGGAAACTTCTGAGTCACGGCCTGAATCACTGGTTGAGCACCTGAAGGAAAGGTCTGGTCAGCCCTGGGGGCACAGGTGAAGGTGATTCACCTGTGTGAGCAGAAGGGTTGGAGCCAGGCCTCACTCCCCTTAGACCTCCTTTAAGGGCTGATTGCAACTGAGGAAGGCTCTCTTGTTGGAGATCCCTCCTTTGTGGAGTTATTTCCTTGTGAATCTACATTTTCAGAGATGGATGAGCACTTATTTTCCTTGTTTTGTAACGCCTCCTTGTTTGCGCTGGTCTCTTTGCTTTCACAACCTTTACAGGTGGCAGAAGTGGTATCTTTGTCATTTATGTATTTCGATCAATGGATTTATTTTGATCCTGTTCTGGAAACAGGAGAAGAATACTTTCTAGAGACCACAAGGTTAGAAAATCAGAAGGCTAATTCAAACTGCATATCTGATTTAAATAATAAAAAATGAAAGGTAAGGAAGTGTTTAGTATGAGTTTGGGCAATGTCATTAATGTATCATGTCCTCTTTTCCCTTTCTCTGATTTGGGAATATGCTTTCTCCTGTCATCTGTCTGGCACATCTGTTTAGGCCTCTCTGGAGAACTGTTTGTTGTTGTACGTTTGTACAATACCAATTTGAGTTGGGGTTAATCTGTCCCATTACTCATCTCTGTTCTTTTTCATGTAAGTACAGAAACAGGAAAAAAGCTAAATGTTATCAAATGTCCATTTTCATTAGAATTAAAAAAAACAATCCCCTTGCAAGAGAATATTTAAGTTTCATTCTTACATATTAACAAAATTTGAGTATGCTTTTCTTTGTCATTTCATTTTCTTGATGTGAAATCCTGAATTAAAATAGCCTTTTATGAAAAACAAAAGGGTCTTATAATTTTGAGGGCACATTGGCTTTTTAGCCAAAAGACTTTTAGACCTTCCAATTTCCAAGAAATGTCAAGCTTTTTAAGGAGCCACCTATTACATGCCTGTTTTTTCTTTGCTTATCTTCAGATTATGGCTTTATTTATTCTTTGGTGCTTTAAAACTAAACTGAGCTATGTAGTTATTGTTTTGGAAATCGATCAGACATTTTCAGGTTATTGAGCTTTTATTTTATCACTTCAGTGTACAAAATATAAACCCATCTAGCTACTTTTCCAAGGTGTGAGCCTTTTGAGGCCAGCTGCCTGCATCCTCAGTTCCTCACTGACAGCAGCTTTCCTTGTTATCTTCTCCATTCCACCCTGAGTAACACACAATATTTGGTGCAGTTTCACCGTGCAAGGCTTTGGTGCTTGTCCTCATTCTGTTGCGTGGTCTTTTTTCATTCTCAGGCTGATCTCTGTTGGAGTGGATGTTTTTTAGTTTTGTGAGATGCTAATCTCCTTGCAATCAGGTAACCCAGCTGTCTGTGTTGTTCAAGACACAGCAATTTTAACCTGATTTCAGCCTACCTCTGGAGACTGCTTTGGGACGTAAGTTATGATATCTCCATTTCTTCTCGTTGTTCATATTTGAAGCATATGAATTTAGGAATTTCACCTCAGCATGAAGTTTCACAAAACAAGAAAGCTTACGAATGAAAATAAATGGATGATCAATGTCCCAGTCTGACAGATTATTTACAGTAGCTATATTGAAGCTCATCTTAATGTGGCTTTAAAGAACAGGAGGTGTCTAATGTCAACAGTTGGCTTTGGTGGGTTACGGTAATTTCTGCCTGTTTGTTTTCCTGAGCGATATCAAGCAGCACTTTGTCACTGGGAGTAAAGTCAAGTTAGAAAATAAGAAATAAAAATCTGAAACCTACGTTCCGTAGAATCAGCCATGCAAAGGGGAAGCACCACAGATGTTTCTGTAAAGGTGTCTATCTGAGTGCCTGCTGAGGATTAAAACTATTGAAACTACTGAATTTTCTTGATGTTGAGGACATAGGTTGATTGGCATTGAAGAAGTTATTAGCATGGGCGGAGAATTTTGGTTTGACAGCATTTTTGTACTCACTCGATAGAGGAGGAACTTACTGTAGGCAATACAGGCAAAGTAAAAGCTTCTTTTAGAGGGTAGAACTTTTGCTTTCTAGAAATCTGTGTCAGGCTCTATGGCTCTTTTCTCACCCCTTCTTTTGGTGGCTTAAGTATGTGACTTTTGCAAGTTTAGCAGCTTCTAATGCTTCAGCAAGCAGTGACCTTGGTGGTAACTGGTAATCAGTGCATCTTCTGCCATTGGAGAGTATGATGGCTCAAATCAAAGCAGTGACTTGATTCTAATCACTGTATGTTAGGACAGTGAAATTCCTTGGCTTCTTCCTTTTGAGTAGTATTCGTCTTCTTTCCTCAGGAATAACAAGAGAGAGTGTATTGAATCTGTTGCCTTTCTGATTAAACAAACAATTCTATTTTCGAACAAATTATGCCCACAAGAGCGGATGAGACGTGTATAGCGGATGCATTGTTTATTTATGTTCTTAACATCTACTCAAATGTATTCTGATCAGACAAGTTGTTTATGCTTACGTAAGTAACAAAAGGAAACTTGTACATTGTTTACCAAGGCAGTGTGATAACCTGATATCTTGACAAATGGGTTTTGTTTTATTTGTCTGCCTGTGACTTTCACATGAGCAGCATGCTTCTAAAGCACTTATTTGCAGATGTCACTTTAAATATTATTTTCCAAGAGTTTATTTTTCTTAGAAAACAGATGTCTGTAATTATGTTCTCTGACCTTCGAGACTTATCAAAGTCAAATAGGTAATCATCCAATCAGACAAGCTATCATTATCAGAAGAAAAGTAATTATAATCTGAATATGTTTGAACGTGATTATTGCAAGCCTTAAACAGTTACACTTCTGATTGGGACAGAACTAAAGACATTATCACTTCATAATTCACATGATGTAACTTCACTTATCCTTGTGATTTCAGAATATGAAGAGCTAAATTTACTGAACAGTGTAGTTCTTTAAACTTGAATAAAATTATGTAACATCCCCTCTAAAGGCAGAAGAAGGATTCTCCAAGTCTTTATGCCAAAATTAAGGAAAACTCTGTTTGAGAACATGGTAACTAAAACACAGTGCTAGGGGAATCTCTAAGAGCGGAGAAGTGCAGCATGTATTTGTATATGAAAATGCACTTGGAATAAAATGTTTTACTACTCTGGGTCCAATTTAACAAAACACCGAGTGTGTCTGTGGCTCTAAGTATTTATGTGATCAGTTCTGCATCTCCTGGGATCAACCCCAAAGCTGGTCTATCTCCTTTAGTGCATACCTTCTAATGCTTAGGGGACAGAGAGCTCAAGTATGCTTTGCTGAGCCCAGCTTGGAGGGCACAGTGCTTGGCTGAGGTCAGCGAGAGGAGGACCTCATTGCTGCAGCAGTGGCTTCACTGTGGCCTCATGTGGAGATAGCCCAGGTCCTGCAGTGCATCCAGCACCGTACTAAGTGCTCAGATGAGCTGTGACAGAATGGTCTGAGATCCCTGCTTGGATTTCAGAGTGTTTATCCCCGGCATAACAAAGACACAAGTTCTGTTACAGCTGTCCTGTGCAGAATGGGTGTGTGGAGCAGGGGCTGGCTAATTAAGCAGTTGCGAAGAGGACATGAGCTTTTCGGATCACTGGGGAAATCTGTCAGAATAATCTAACTGCACTGTTGGCCATTTCTGGAGTCTTGTACAGCCTTGAGAAAAACTATCAGCCTTAGTTTCTCTGTGGACCATTGAAAATCAAATCATTGTAAAGGATGGGGAAATAGATTCTTTCTCAGCGGGATATGGCCTGTGGCAAAATTAATGCCTTTTGGCTTGGGCCATAATTCAAAGGTCTGTAGAGATTTGAGCAGGGTCTTTTTACACCTAGAGGATGCCACGCTGCTTACCACACCTCTGGAAAGGAATCAGTGCTCTCACAGATGATGTAGGGTAGCCTGGCAGCTACCAATCTAAAGTGACAACAAAAGGAAGGGTGGGTACTCTGTCAGAGAGAAAGTGCCCTATGCATTACCAACAAGACAAGAATTCGCTTGGATGAAGAGGTCGGGGGTGGGGAAGGGAGGGTTGAAATTTCCCCGTACTGTGTAAGTCTCCCAAAAGTCACAGATCTGCAGAGGTTATTATTTTTTTTTTTTAGAGGGCTTCATTCCCATTCCAGAAGGTTTATTGGTGAGTTTACCCATATTTCAAAACCACTGTACAGACTGGATGAAAAAGGGAAACCATTCCAGGAGTCAACAGCATGATTTAGCACTTTTCAGAACTGAAAAGGGAATTCGTGGCTTCTTCACTTCACATATGTTTCCGTGTCCTTTTGATCTCAGGCTCCACTTGTACAACTTTCGGGCTGACGTTGGACACAAGTGATGTTGCTCGAGGTCTGAACTCTCGGTGGAGGAATTAGTTGCGTGCTCTGAAGTTTACAGCAGTAAATTTCCAGTGGTAGCTGTGTGAAGGAAATATTTTAGCCAGGAGATGAAGTGCATTGCTGTGGTGTGTTCTTTGGATGCAGGGATTCTCAGGACTGACACGTGACTGGGAAAATGTGTATTGTGATACAGTTGCTGTGCATTACTCAGGGCATAATAAGCAAAGTAGTGCTTACGAATGTCTGTAGAAACTGCTGGGATTGTTTTGTTATCTTCCTGTGTAGAAGAACAGGAATCTGGCTGTTCAGTGAAATGTAGTTGCTGATAAAAGCATGGTTGTCATGTTTCCTCCATGCTTTTTAGGGATGGAAATATCCTAGTCCCTTGGAAGGAAGAAAATGGAGATTGGAATTGGTCTCTAGTGCAGTTAAAAGCTTCCTCGATACTAAAATAGCGTGTAATTTGCAAACTTCATTTCTAGTAGTGAGTCAGAACAAAGTGTTCGTGTTCCAGCCTAGCCACTCCACAGCAGGGACAAATGAGAAACACCCTCTCCTCAGCTGCTGAAAGAGAGCTGTGAGTGAAGGGGGTACGAGGGGGGTTTGAAGAAAGAAGAAAAAAAAGCACCTTTAGAGTTGCTTGAACAAAATGGGAATCCATTCAGGTTTAGTTCCTGGAAGTGTTCTGATTAAGATTAGGTGCGTGTGTTCTGCAAGTCAGTTGATAAATTGTTTAATTCTGTCTTAATGAGTTAAGCCACCCTCAGAAGTGACATTCTGGGACATAACCTGGGAGTGTGTGTAACGAAGCACTTCATTGCCCTTCGGTTTTCCATCAAGTTTTAATCAACCATCCTCCTCTGCTTTATTCTTCTGAATTTGCAGTGGTCTTGATTTTGTTTTCCAAACATCACCACTTAAGTGCAGCCTGGTATAAGCTTGGAGAGTGAGATCTCTCCTGGATTTATCCCAGGATTGCTAAAAGCTTCAGTCAGTAAAGTTTGGCTGTTCCTCCTAACTTCTTTCCCCTCTACGTATCAGTTCACTTTAAAGACAGTCTGTAAAATTCTTGGGTGAAGTCCAGCTCTCCCTGGACTTTCCATTCTTCACAAATAACCGAAACCCATGTTAACCATTTATTATATCATGAAGAATTTCCCATGCGGTGTCCATTCCCCGGCCACCTGTCTCCTTCGTCAGGGCAAAACCAGATGAAACATCTCCTTTCCAAAATGTGTTCATAAATTCTTGCATGATCTCTACAGCGTTTGAGCCAATACTTAGTATTTTTACAATTTGACTAACCTTCAACAATTAAAGCAATGGTGTGTCAAGGAGGACAAGTTCCATTTAATAGCTGACTTCTTTGATCGTTTCGAAGTTCTGCTTTATCAGCTCAAGATCTTCTGACACGGAGGAAGATAATGTATTGTTTTTTTTCCCCCTCTCCGTTTGCTTGCTAGTTTGTTTGTTTACAAGCTTGATACTTGTTCCTGCCAGTTGTGTGAGCGTTTTAAATCTGCTTCATGTGTAATTTCTTCTTTTTCCTCTCACTTGTTATTTAATTAAATCACACAGATTCCTACCCACAGACTCACTGTGCCTTTTGTTTACTGCTCCTCCTCATGCCGTGCCCTTAAACTTGCATATCTGAGCTGACTGTCAAATTTTTGGAGAAATCACTCTTTCCCTTTGGTGTCATTGTCCTGCATTGTAGCTGCTTACCAAGGAGGGTTGTTTGTTTGTTTGTTTCATGGAAAAATACTCTACTCTGAAATATTCTGCTGCTGTTGTCATCTTTGCTGTTCCTTATTGCTGCAGAACTACTTGTGACCACACACTTCCTATCTGAAGAGGGAATCCTTCTGGGCATATGAGGAAAGTAACTGTAGAGATTTAGTACAAGCAGTACTGTGATTGGAAGTAACTCCTATTTTGAATGTTACGCAACGGGCAGCTGTTGAACTTCTCCATGTGGTCCATTCTCTTAATGACTTAGGTTACTGGTTACACAAATTACATAACTGATCTCCTCTCTTCATTTTTAGTGTTAACAGTCTGGAGCCCTACACAACGGCGCAGTGCTGTTTGTAGACAGTCAAGGATACTGTATGTGTCCCTCAGTTCAAAAGCATTTGGTCGTTGAAGCCAGAGGTACTCAGCCTCAAATAGTCAAACCTCACATGAGTGCTAGGGACTCAGATGACTGGAATAGTGTGCATACTATCCTGTATTTTATAATCTAAAAGTCAAACAAATGTAGATTTGGCAAAAACAGGAGTCCTGTAGAAATCCTCAGTCAACAAGAGAGTAATGTTCTTTACTCAAAGCAGGTGAATGCAGCAATGGTGCGAGCTAACCTCTGGACGAAATTGCCTGCATGGGGCTGACAGGTTGCCTGATAAGTTGTAACCTTCGGGTGTTTAGATGTTGAAACAAGTTGAAACATATTTCATCCTACAGCATTTGTGACATAAGGCTTATGAAAAAGTTTGTCTTCTCTGAGAAAGTTACTTTCTAATTTTTATTTGTCATATATTTACTTCCCGATAGTTTTCTCGTAAGCTGTCTAAACAAAGCTTGGACAAGTCCTCTGGGCAATTGAGTGCCTTCTCCCTTTATTTTCTCATATTCCATCTTATTTACCATTTCTACCTTAGAACTTCTACGCTCTATGCAAATACTGAGGAATACGGTCATCATCTGTGATAATCTTAAATTGGGAGTTGCATTTACATTTGTGTGCTTCAGACCACGAATGCCAATGATTGCTCCCACTTGCTCAGCTTTGGTTCACATCACGGTTCATTCTGAGTGTACATACCTACCTCTGACATGTGGGTATGTACGTGACATGAAATGTCATCAGTTGTGCAGTGGGACCACACTTTATAATAAACAGCAAGCACTTGTGGGTATTTAGTCCATAGGATCAATGGGAGCTAGTATTCTGCTGTGCCAGATCTTGTGTTTTATAAGTACGTTCCTATCAGTCCATGCTACTCCACCTTTTTGTATTTAAAAGGATCTATAGGTCTTTTTTCTGTTGTAGCATGTGTATTGCAGAATCACGTACCTAGAAACTTCCTTGCATTGTCTAAAAAGAAACTTGCCTTGGAGTGAGGGGCAGAAATGACAGCAGTCATATTTATATTGAATGTCTCCAGTTCTCTCTGAAGTCAGAGATGATTTGGCAACTTTTTTTAGCTAGTTTTTGTCCATTGACCTTTCTGTAGCTTACCAAAATTAATCATAATTTACCAGTTCTAAATGGATTTTTGTTATCACACATGAGATGTTCTTTTTCACCTTTCCTTCTAATTCTAGTATTGACACTGCGCATGCCTACTACTATTGCAGAGTTCTTCACTTGGCTTTAAACAACTGCAGTGGCTTTTCTAATAAATCTAAATTCACTCAATTAATTAAGTAGCTTATCTAATTCTTCTTCAGAAGTTCATCTGTTCTGCATCGCAGCTAATCTTGAAACTTGGCATGAAACTATGCACAACTTATTTCATCTCTGTGTGCTTCAGAAAGTATGGCAGGAACATTGGTACCCGGGTGTGTTTGTGAAGGATGAAAGACTGAGAACTGGTAAGCCTTTAATGATGACTCAAGGAAATCTCTGAGCCACAGTTTATGAACATGGCAAGAACATAGTGATACTCTGTCTGTATCCTTCATTGGCTGCTGCTGGAGGTAGAATGGGCTGAACTGACTTGGTTAGATCCTTTATGGCTGTGCTGATGTGTTTAAAAAGAAGAACTTGTGTCCAGATTTGAAAGTAAAGTATCCTAACATACTGTAGGTAGTATCATTTATAATACTGTTGGAGGGACAGCTAGTAGATGGAAAGAAACTGTTAACTTCCCGGAATTACAAAATAGCAGTCTATTGGGTCAAAGGCCCTGCTGGTTTGGTAGCTGTCATGTGCCTTCGTCAGTTCTCTCTAACTTCATTAGATCTGAACGTTTGTAACGCAGTAAGCACAAATGGCATTTCTAAAGGAAATGTGGATGAATCAGGACTTACACATGAGTCTTTTGGCTAAAATCCTAGTCTTACTTAAAATGGAGGCATCCTTTTTAAGTGTTCACATCATTACACGCTCATCCCAGGAGATGTCTTCATCTTTCACTAATTGGACAGAATTGTCTTTTGTGACCAAGCCTGGGACAACAGAAATTTAAGCCTGTTCTAGTCTCAATAGCCTTGTATGTTGTCTGATATTTACTGGCAGTTCTGCAACGTGATGAGATTTCAAGGCCTGTGTCAAGAAGGCATGTTAGCAATGGCATGTAGCAGCAGTTCTGGTGTGAAGGGCTTGGAGAATATGCCCTGTGCAGAGTGGCTGAAGGAATTGGAGCTGTTTAGTCTGGCGAGGAGGAGGCTGAGGGTACACGTTATTGCTCTCTTCAAATACCTGAAAGGGGATTGTAGTGAGAATGGGGTTGGTCTCTTCTCACTGGCTACAGGTGACAGGATGAGGGGAAATGGCCTCAAGTTGTGCCGGGGAGGTTTAGGTTGGATATCAAGACAACTTCTTTACGGAAAGGGTTGTTGAACACTGGAATAGGCTCCCCAGGGAGCTGGTTGAGTCACTGTCCCTAAATGTGTTTCAAATTCATTTGGATGTGGTCCTCAGGGAGACGATTTAGTGGTGGGTTGTTAAGAGTTAGGGTAGCATGATTTGATGATCCTGAAGGTCTTTTCCAACCTGAGCAATTCTGATTGTGTAGTAGTATTTTGGAGAGGAGAATGTTGGTAGCAATGGATGTTGATTTAATCATAGAATCATAGAATGGCCTGGCTTTGAAAGGACCTCAAGGACCATTAGGCTCCAAACCTCCTTCCACAGGCAGGGGTGCCAGCCATTGACTCAAATACCAGATTACCCAGTGCTCCTTCCAACCTGACCTTGAACACCTCCAGGGACAGGGCACCCACAGCCTCTCTGGGCATTTCAGTAAAAATCTTCTCCCTGACATCCAATCTAAATCTTCCCTCCCTTAGTTTAAAGCCATTTCCCCTTGCCCTATCACGACTGCCCTTGTACGAAGTTGATTTCCCTCGTGTTTATAAACTGCCTTTCAATACTGGAGGGCTGCATTGAGCTAGTTTAGAACTGGGGATTGTGTGCATCCACAAATGCTGCCACATGCAAGCGGCCCCTTGGGAGCTAGGGGACTTGCCAAGAATTAGTGACTTAATTACCTCAGCAGCTGCTATGTGAAGAGGAAATTATTTTCCAAATGACTTTCCTAGGACTGCGTTCTCAGACATCTACATGCAGCTGCACTCAGGGAGCACGAGGTACGTGCAAATAATCCCAGTCCCACACAGGGTGTCCTGACATCTCAGTGAACGTGGGCCGTTGTTGCATTTTGGAAGGGAATAAACAAGGAGTAGTTGGACAGGCCTGGTAAATATTTGCTCAGTAATTGCTTGGGGAAGCCTTTAACGTGGGTTCAGCCCACACTGTGCCACCAGGCGGCTCCTAGAGCAGAGCTGTGAGCACAGCTGCAGCTTCCTTCCCCGACCCGAGAGCAGCACCAGGTAGCAGCTGTTTCAAGTGGGAAGAATAAGATTTTTAGATATCTGTCTGTAAAATGTACCCTCTTTTTTTTTCTTTATTCCCTCAGTGTCAGCTAGAGAAAAAGCAGAAAGCGAGGAAAGCGTTAAGGCTGCCTTTGAAAGTTCACAGAGCCCAATTCTGTCGCTCCTCTTCACGCTGAGCGGCGTTGTAATGGATCTGCAGAATCGACCTGAATTAAACAGAACCCGAACAATTTCCATTCAATATTTCTAATGTTTAACGTGCGCAGCCACGTTGAGCACATCTGATCCTCAATAGAAATACCTGCACAATGATTGCTCTTTTTTTTTTTTCTTACAATTTTTTTTTTTTTAATTCTCATTATAAGGGAGATGCATTCACATAAAGAGAACCTAAAACACGGGATCTGTTTTCATTTCTGAAGAACATTTGCATTCTGTCCTGGGGTGAGTTATTCTGTGGCGCTTGCATTCAGCAGGAGATGCTGATGGTTGCTGCTGGATTTTTTTTCTGTTTGAAACTGGAGCCGGCCAGCGGAATTACCACTGAGTCACTGCAAGCAGAGATGGAAAAGCCCAATTAGATCATCCAGCCCTTCTCTTTCCCGGTGCAAGATTATTGTGTACCAAATACTTCAGTGCTTTTTCCAGCGTAGTTTTATAAGCCCCCAGGGATGTGCTTTGTGTCTCTTCCTTCAGGCAAATATTCCATAACCTTCTGCTCTTCACTATTAGAAATCTTTTCCTGAGATTTGACCTAAATTTCTCCTTTCTTAAGTACATTCCGTTTGCTGAAGATTTATTACCTTGGACCATTCTAAGTAATTCCAGTTACTCTTTGATATTGACATCCCTAACAGGCTGTGTTCTTTGTCCCTTAATCGGAACAGCTCCCCTTGCTCAGTCTGTCTTTACAGCCTTACAGTACCTCTACTTTAGCCTGTAGGCTAGCAAGGATTTTTTCCTGTGTTTGTTGCATTTCCACCTTTTGTCCATTTTCTTGAGGATGACTTCTTAAGACAGTGGCTTTTTCATGATAAACATGCCTGAAATTTCAGTTTTCCTCTGGAAGAAAGTTGTAAAATGCTGTCATTGGGCTGCTATGGTTATTGTCTTCTGAGGATGTACAGATAGAAACAAAAGATTATCTCTAATTGCCAGGCCTGCCATTTAGCCAGAAACTGTCTCCTGCATCACACTAATATATTCCGATTTCAGAGTAAGTTAATAATGGCTCATGATGCAAAAAGAGTGTAAGAAACTTTCCTATTCTGCTGTGCCAAATCTCTGATAGCTGCTTTACTTTGCTGAGAGCAGAAACTAGCAGAGGAAAATAGTTAACCAAGACCAAATTCTCAGTGGCTGTATGGTGAGCAGTTCTGTAGAGTTTAAAGGTAGGAAAAAAAAAATCATTCTTGATAGAAATTTGCCTTTTGTTCCTTGGTTAAGAATAAGAAAATCCCTAGTTTGTATCACACTTGCAAGTGTGAAAAAAAAAACCAACACAGCACATACATAACAACACACTGAAAACACAAAAAGATTTTGCTGCTTTCATGGAAGGCAGTAAACTTAAATTTCAATACAAGAAATACAATTTAAGTGGTTTCTTTAGGAAGCTTTTTCATTGTGAAGCTGAAACAGGCTTGGAAAGGTTCTCGAGTTTCCATCATAGAATGGCTTGGGTTGGAAGAGACCCCAGGGATCATCGAGTTCCACCCCCCTGCCACAGGCAGTGCCTCCAACCTCCAGATCTGGTACCAGAGCAGGTTGCCCAGGGCCCCATCAACCTGGTCTTGAACATCTCCAGGGACGGAGCATCCCCAGCCTCTCTGGGCAGCCTGTTCCAGCGCCTCACCACTCTATCTGTGAAGAACTTCCCTCTGACATCCAATCTAAACCTTCCCTTCTTGAACTTAAAGAGGGTGCAGAACATAGAGGTGGACACACCTGCTGTATATGTTTATGCCTATATGTCCTCTTCTGCTGCTTCACCTCTTGGCTTACTTATCATAGATGCAGTGCAAAATGCTGCTGAAGTGGTATTCTCCATGCATGAGCTTTCCCCTTACTACCCTGTGCCTTTCATGAACTCCATCAGCCTTAATGACAGTAAGAGTTAGGCTCTTGTTCTGGGTTCAGCACCTCTTCCCCCTGTTCTCTTTGGAGTATGCTTCCTTGTGTACACCTTTGCATACCTCAGATGCTTAGGTTTGGATTTTTTTTTCGTGTTGCTGAAGATCATACATGTGCCTATCCTTGTGTTCCACTCTGGTGTGCACTTCTCTTTCCTCTGTTCTTTTTTTCCTCTCCTGGTTGCTTTAACTTAAAATTGTACTTTTGCAGTCTAAGCTGGACTTCAGCTCTTTCAATGCCCACTTGATTTTCATGCCTTTTTCAGTGAACTCTTTTCCTACAACCACCCCCCCTTTCCCATTTTTAGCACTGTTCTTTTGTACTTTGTGCTAAATGAGATCTGAGGGTCTTAGACCTGAGTTGTATGGTAGCTGTAGCTAAGTCATGTTCTTCCTTCTATCTTTCTCAGCTGTTGGGATTTGACCTGGGCTTCTCTTGGCATGGAACAAACAAGCACGCTAGGCATCTCTACAGTTGAATGCTCTTCCCCCAGGAAGGCATGTCAGTAGTCAGCTTTTACATTTCTTTGCCAAAAAGTGAACTTCAGCTAGACCTTGGGTCAGTTTATCTCATGTAAAGTTTAAGTTTTGCCTCATATCCTGGGTGCGTATTTGGACGCTGAATTTCCTGGTATGGCAGAATTCCCTCTAGAGAAAACCATCCTTGCTTTTACTACTGCAGAATCTACGTGGGGGAATGCTTCATGAGGTTTCTGGAAGACACAAGGCCATCTTTATTATCAGCTTGTTGTCGTTCCCAAACTTGATCTTTTTGCTGCCGATCTTTACACTGAAGCTGACACAGAGACACGAGTCCCCCAGAAATGTACTGTGCACACGTGGTATGAGAAGAGTTTTGTCTCCTTGGCTGGAAAACGACTGGTTTCCACTGCTTAAAGGTCACAGCAGTTTCTGACCCCACACATTTTAACAGGGTCTTGGAATGTATCACAACGCTCAACAAAACAGCCGTCATTACTTACAGTGGAGTTTGCACTGCTGGTGACTGAGCAGCACTACTGGCCACCCTTGGGAGCATCTCTGTTCTGCTTCAGGCAGCCACCTGCTCTGCTACCAAGCGTTAGACCAGTGTGGAGAATTGGGGTGCATGTGTTGTATTTGGTAAACGAGTCCTTTCAGTCTGTGCTTTTTGCTTAGGGCCCTGACATACAGCTGCCACTTGGAAATCGTGTGAGCTGGAATATGTGTAATAGAGATAAATATGTGAAGGAGGAAAGTTGGTTTACCAGTAACTGAACTGTTTGAGAGCATTTTTCCCTTGTACAGTCTCCAACAGCAAAGATAGTTTAATGTTTACCACTCCTCTCTCTTTCCATCTGCTCATCTCTTGTGGCAAAAAGGGGAATGAATGAGAACTTGCCACCCTTTGCTTCCCTCTTTTGCCAGTGTTAATTGGATCAGCTGGAATGACATTAGTGAAATGAATTAAGATAAACACACTTCTTTAACCCAACAAACAGAGAAGGCAGGACAAACAGAGGAGGGCAATTTCCTAAGCCTGTCTTAGTGCCAAAACCAATATGCTAAGCTATAGTTTGTGAAGCTGGGATGATGCAGAGCTCTTAACACCACCCTGTTGTTGCAGTAATAAGCAAAGAAATAGCAATGTATGCACTGTGTGGGTAACATCGGAAAAGTGCAGCATGAAAGCTAGAGTGTTTGAGGTGTGTTTACGCACGTGGGGAGAGTGCAAAGAGGGAACCTGACAGGATTCCCATGCAGCTTTGTAGTTACCATGGCACAAAATTAAAAAACATCTTGACTTTGGCATGATGATTTCTTGTACTGTTCTGGCTTTGCTCCTCTACCCTGGTGGGAAATAAAAACATTCTTATCTAGTTTGTATGTTTCTAAAGCGTGCGTCCTGTAGGAGAGAACGCTGAGTGATTTCATATGGTGCATAGTTCTTTCACATGAGCTCTCCCTACCTGCCTAGTGAGGCTGTGGTTCTGTATGACATAGAGAGGAAAGCTATCACTGTGCAGTCCCAGTGTGGTGTAAGCATTAGAATGCAGGACTTGTTTGTCCCCATCTCTTTCATAGATTTTTCTGCTGTTTCGAGCAAAGTGTTCAATGAATCTGATATTGCTTTCTCTAGTTATAAATTAAGGTTCTATTCTCATTTTGGTATGGAGACATAGAGTTCATCCGCGTGCTGTGATCTTGGTGTGGTGGAAGTGCAAAGTATTAACCTGATGAATGCACCACCTGTATATATATCCCATGTCCATGAGCTTCAGAGGCCTTTAGGTTTACTGGGTACATTGATAGCTGGCAGCAAGGATTCAGCTTTTAAATGATAACTCTGCACTGCAGACAAAGCTGCAAGTAGCTCAGGAAGAGCCTAAACGTGGGATTGTTGTCCACATGGGTCCTGCAGCCTCGTGGCCCTGTCCCTGGAGGGGAGTGCAGGCAGCCCCCAGCAGGTCAGGCCGAGGGAGCAGCAGGGGCTGCAAGGAGACTTTCTTCCCTTAAAGAAACAGATTCAGTGGAGGAGACAGGGACGGAGGCTGAGGTGCCCTGCCCTTTTAGCATCCATGGCTGCAGGAAGGGGAGATTGCTGCTCCCTCTTCACTTTTCCTGCAGGAGTGTGTGAGCCCCCTTGGCCGTGTCCGTGCAGCTGGTTGTAATTACGCACCGCAGCTTCAGAGGAAGTTGCTGGCTGTGGGGAGCGTGCAGCTCTTGGCTGCAGACCCTGCTTTTACTGATACGACGGAGGTGGAGAGAGCAAAAACAGTGGCACAGAGTGAAGGGGAGGGTGAGTGCCTAACAATCCCCCACTCGAACTGGCTGCCTTGTTGGGATCATTACTTGCTTGCAAAAGTCCCTTGGTAGCTGTATAAGACAAAGCCCATTAAAACTAGTTGGAAAACAATTTCTTTATTATTTATTTTACTACTCCACCAAAAAAAAAAAAAAAAAAAAGGAGAAAAAAAAAAGGTTTGGAGTGATTTACTTCTCCTGGAAAGAAAAATTACATTGAACCGACATATTGCAATGACTATTTTTGGTGTTACCATTTAAAATTATACGGCTATAAATAAAGCTGCTCAAAATGCAGCTATTTTGATTCTCATTGGGGTTCACGCAAGCATTTTCTTCGGTTTCGATCATTGGGTTCAGCCCTCCATTTGATACTGATCCTTCTTTGAAGGCAAAGGGTTGCTTGTTTTTAAGTGGGAGTTGAGAGGTGTTTGCTGACTCTGGACCCTAAGGTATGTATTGTTCTAACATCACCTAGCAATTGCCTCGGTGCCACCAAAAGAAATGCTAAAATTTGTGTGAAGCTGGCTCTAGGCCTGGCTTTGCAACACAACCCAAAATGAGGCAAGCTTGGTCTGGCGTTGGGCTTCGTAGCAAAAGCTGTGGTTATAAATCTTGGGAACAGAACATTGTAATAGAAGTGGCCGGTGAATCCTAAGTAGCAACAGAGCATGTTGCTATGAAATGTGTATACCTAGAGGGGAAATAACAGATCCCACTCTTGATAGAAAAGCAGTGGCTTACTCGGAGCTATTCTCAGATGTCAGAGTCAGTCATCAGCTCCCTGCCCTATGGTTGCATCCTTCTAAACTTTGCCCCTGCAGGCAGCCATGATTTATGTGTTTAGCAGATGAAGCAGCCAAGGTGAAAAGAAAAAAAAAAATGTAAAGGTGGGCAAGATTATCTGCTGTGCCAGATCATATCTGAGGCTGCATCTGAACTCAGACCAGTCATCTTTTTTTTTTTTTTTTTTTTTTTTTTTTTTTCGGTTGTAGAACCTTTTTGGGGCCCCCCCGCTGAAAGACCTTCCT
>VXAB01001868.1:93811-107568 GCA_013399175.1 Odontophorus gujanensis
TTTTTTTTTTTTTTTTCTGTTTCTCAGATGTAGACACTTGTTGGGGCCACCCAGCTGAAAGCTCTTCCTTCGTAAAGTGTCTGATGAGTTCAGGTGCTGCATCATCACATCGGCAGCTCTCAATTTCTGCATTGAGTTCCTGCTGTTCTTCATAGGTCACACTTCAGGAGAGTGTTGTATGTGGTGAGGCAACTGTGTGGAGATAATGAGGCAGGGCGGAGCTGCAGCAGTGTGTGGTTCCCAGGAATGTCCTTTGCTGCTATTTTGTGCAGCAAGTGGTGTGGATTTTCCTGTGCTGGTGGTGTTTGGCTGCTGCTGAAAGATCAGTTAATTCAAGAGGGCGGTAGAAAACACCAGCAAAAAAGAATCTGCAAAGATCCACTTGTGCATATTCCTCCCAACATGTAGCAGTGTAAGAAGCCTAGTAGGGAAAGTCAGATGAGGGGCCTGGGTGTTTTGGTGGTCCCAATAATACCTAGAAGACTGACTCTAACTGGTGAAGGTAAGGGCAGCCACAGCTTGCTGTGGGGATATTGTTTTGCAGGCATCTGATAGAAAGGGTATGGGGCATCTTCTTTTTTTCTCACTGTTTACTATAAATTTTCACAGATGCATTCCCCAGTCCCAGTTATGAGGTTGAAGAAAACAGCGTTCAGGTTCTTTAAAGTTTCTTGCTGGTTTTTGAAGAGGTTGAAATTTTAACCCAAGTAATGATTACCATGAAAAGGCTGTTTTCCTGCAGCCTGAAGTTCTGGTAGTTTGACTAAAAACAAGGACTGCTGTGCAGTTGTGACCTTGAGCTGGTGACTGTTCAACCACAAAGCTAAGGTGCTGCTCGTGAGGAAGTACCTATGAAAAAAAGCCCTGCTACTCCAGTTTCATCCTACAGACTCTGATGAATACCTTAAACTGTTCTTTTTCCATGGCTGTAAAAAGATATGATGCTAAAGGTATTGTGAACATTTCTTTGAAGATTTGCACAACAATCCATCTTTTAAGGGTCTTGTACTTTAGGAGCATCTTGAAGTATTCCACCATCAAGCAAACATGTAAAACTATGTATCATGGTATTTCTAGCTGACAGTTGTTGCGTGCCTTCCTGTTTTTAATGCATTTAAGGACTGTTGCTGAGGCAAGTGGGGAGTTGAGCTGAGTTTACAGGATCTGTGATCAGGAGGTGGATTGAACCAAAGTAATGCCTAGGTGTTGTGATGTGGTTTTTTTTTCCCACTTTCTTTCACTCATAGGATAAATATTTAGGAGTGAGTATACTCTGATGGGCAATATTTGGGAAAATGTACTGCTGGTGGACAAAAGTGTACTTGGTTAAAATATATATCTTATATCTGTGTGTGAACACAAAATCACTTCAGAGCTTTCAGTAGAATTACTCCAGAGGAGTCTCACTCCAAAGCCTATCACGTCCCTAGATGCTTCTTAAGGTTGTCCTAGATCTTGCCCCCTAATAACCAGTCCAAGATCTTGCTGTTATTCCCATCTGACCACACATTAGGTTTCTGTGAACAGAAGCCCATGGAAGTAAAATGCTGATGTCAGCATGGAGTCAAGATACAGTCAAGACTGAGGAACCCAGAACTACTCAGACATCTCCCAGTTATGCATAGGCGAGGTTCCCTGTGCATATGGAAGGTAAAGACAGGAAATCTGTAGGTCATAAATCTATATTTTCTCAGCTGAATAAATAACCTCGTGGTTAGATATTTAAAAAACAAACAAACAAAAAAAAAACCAAACCCGACAACTGTATCTTCACGTAAGAGGAATAAGGATTATTTTATGGGATGTGCGTACGTAAGTCAGGTGCATTCAGGTACTTGGCTTGGGCATGCGGTGTGATTGACTGTTTGACCCAGAGATATCACCTGTTTGATGTGGTTTTCCACCACGAAAAAATTACTTCTAACAACGTTTCCAAAACAGTAATAATGCCAATAGTACATATTTCTTAGCTGATCTGTTGAAAGAAACACAAAATTTCTCTTCTTCAATTATTGAAGTTCCTGAGTTATTAAAGCACAGAAAAATACCTGAAACTGGAACTAGAAAAGTGAGATTTTTTTCCACAGTTAAAAAAGAAACTGCTCATGAACAGAACCTTTCATACTAAAATACACTCTTACAGCTTTTAAAACTGCAAAAAAGAAATTAAAAAAAAGGGAATTTTGCTGTAACTGGAAGCAGTGGCAGATTTTTAAGTATAAGTGTGGATGCTGACAGTAGTCTATAATGTCTGAGGATGAGTTTTTGTTTGGTCATAAATAACTGAAGATGCAGGAGAAATCCTCTTACTGGCAGGTGGAGTAAACCTGGAGAAATGATCTGAATTGACTTCATGTAATACTTTTTTAATAACAATGTCTACTAAAGACACCTGCTGAAAGTCTGTAATGCTGGTTTATTAGGGGGAAAAAAATAACCAATTTCTTTAGCAAGCCTGCCTTTGGTTCAGGGTTATGGACTGTTAAAAGGGGGTTTATGTGTGCAATGTTATTAACTGGCATTCTGCTCAAATTGAAGTCAGGCCCACAAACCTTGCTTTCTGTAAGGCCTTGCTAGGTTTCTAAAGGAAGAGTTTAATACAAGAGAACTAGTATATTCTTGCTTTATTTAGGATATTTAAAGACAGGCAGTCTGGGTAGGTATGTTTTTCTAAACAGCTGTACTCTTTCTTATCTAATGTGACTTCTTTCTAGCGATGTTAAAGCCTGTACTGAGTCATTGCTATTACTAGTGAGAGAAAGAAAATCCACCTCCAAAGTGACCAAAGTATAATTTGTAGTAGAGCACCCAATATTTTGTGCTGGCTGTGTCAGGGCAAAAAGATACAGGCTTAGCTATGAGAGAGATTGTGGCTGATGACGATGGCGACTGAATCCCAAAGTCTGTGGCCTGGAAAAGAAATTAGTCTGATTTTATAAGTGAGCACGTTGTTGCCTAGCTATGCTTAGCGAGGTTCTAATTTTTTTAAAACTTAAACTATGATGGTGAAAATGAAGTAATAAAACACTGTGTTTTTATTGCTTGAGTTTGGAGAGGCCTCATCTTTTCCGTGCCTGTAACCCTGATGATTCTTTTGGCAGCTCTGCTGGCGATAAGAGGAATAACTCACCGCTGTCAGGGAAGCTGGCTGTTCCATCACTGACATGAGAGGCCAGCATAACTCCTCAGTGATCGCTGTCTAAATGACTTATGTAATTTCTTCGTCTACTTTTTGATTGAAGAGTGATAACTCAGGCACTGAGTTATTTGGCATCAGCCTCAGAGACAATCTGTTTTCCTTAAATAAATCCTGAGGCACCTTTCAGCCACCCAGTTTTAAAATAAGCCTGTAGTGGATCAGGTCTGACGTGCCTGGCAGATTTAGCCAAAGGATGAAGTTAGGCTTTGCTGTCGTTACTTCGCTTTGTTTATTGTTTTGTCATTAAATGAGAGTTCTAGATGTAGTATTGAGAAAAATGAGAAGGGGGCTGAAAGGCAGTTTTTGTGTTACAGCACAGGGGTATGGCAGGGCATTTTGTCCCTGTCTTGCTCAAAAGCAGCGCTATCCAACCAACGCCAGCCTAGATCCATAGCCTGGGATGTGGGTGACATACCCAAGAGAACAGGAAAGAATAATTCGTTTTTTTTCTGTGACAGAATACAAATCACAGCTCAGAGTACCTGTGTCAGAGATGTAAAAGTAGAGTGCCATTACACAAGGTGGCGAGTTGCTGCGCGTCGCATTTACTGTGCAACAGGTTGATTTACGCTGTGAGTCTGACAGGACTTCAGGCAAGGTTTTGCCACTGATTTGTTGGGAACAGAAATGGTTTCCTTGCTGAAATTGCAAAGATTGGAGCTTTGGCTGAGGTTTTATTTGCAGGGTTCCTAACGTAGCTGTGGAGTGTTAAATGTTACCTGAAGAGCTGCAGAGGTGATGGGTGTTTCAGGCTTCACCCTTGTTAATATCTACTGTTCACATTGTGCCAAGTAAGCCAATTAAATCTTACAGAAAGGGTTGAGGTCAGTATTTATGTTAAACTAATCAACTTCCTGTGTTTCTCTTTTTCTATGCTTTGGCTCTTCAGTTTAGACAGAGGAGTTGGTGATAGGTATAAGCAAGTTTTATAGTACTTATGTTACAGTAATGCATAGGGCTGCAGTTAGGATCTACGTCCCTTTGTAGCAGGTGTTATGCACAAGTATATGGGTATGTTTTCTCCTTGAAAGCATGCACAATACAAGAAACATGTGCCTTCATTTGGGTCACAGGAGTGAAGATACTGTCTCTTTCCAGTTCTGTTCACAGTTTGAAATGATAGTGCATCATTGTATGGTTACTTTCAAATAACTCTGGCTATGCAAAGGGTAGTATTTGCCAAAGGAAAAAAGGAATTGAATGATAATAGATTGTGTATGGGAGGCTCAGCCTTGGAGCTGAAAACAGTCACCTAAAACAAGAGAGAGTTCTGACAGACCAAGTGTTGTCGTTCTTTCTTTTCTCTCACTTCATGCTTATACTTTTATATGGTTTTTTGCTTGTTTGTTTGTTTGTTTGTTTTTTAAATTACATGTGTATAAATAGATTTTTATTGGTATTTTCCTTATAGTTTAGGAGGTGTTCCTTCATGGAAAAGAGGGACACATGACCTTACTCACTGTCCAGAAACAGGCTGTTAGCTTTTAGATTCTGCGCAGCACAGCAGAATTCATGGCAACAGGCGAAGCATGGCTGCAGCTTCATCCTTCCCCACGTGCAGGGCATGCTTCAGATGGAAAGCAGCCTGCTGCACCCCTGTGAGCAGTTCTGGGAGAGACACCATGCACTCTGAGAAACCGAGTTCTGGAGTGGTCCGTTGGTGTGTAACCATCTCCTTCACAGCACAGTGTCACGAGTGCTCATCTACGTTGTGCTTAAAGTAGATCCTGCTTTCTGATCCACTTTGGATTCTGCCTGTGTGGGATTTGCTGAAAGGTTTGAACTTTGAAATCTGAACCTGCTTTCTGTGATTCTGACAGTTAGATTTATTGATGTTTGATGTTTCAACCTGACGAAAACTCGCTTTATTTTTTTTAATTCATATTTATTCTTTCTTCACAGCAAAATCTGCCAATCAGGGCGAATTACATGAGTGATTCTGTGGAGGCTGAAGCAAGATTGCTGAACTCATTGTCATGCATGGCTAAACAGAGAATTGAACCTTGTGAAAGGTTAGTGATTTTAGATAACTTTAAAACGATTGCACGGGAGGTGATACAGCTGCTGTCAGTCTACCATAATCCTGTTCTCCTCTGGATCTGCCCTTGTGGAAGCTCTACTTTCTCTCAGTGATTAAGGGGAGACATTGCTTTCAGAGGTGCTGATTCAGTAGAGCAAAGAGTCAGTAAATTAGCAGTGACTGTAAGGTAATTTTAAATATTGGTAGAGTACCAAACTTCTATTGTTACAGCATCATAGAGATGAAATTCTAATTACGTTACTCTAGCAGGCAGTGTGGGAGAGGTGACAGTCACAATACAGAGTAACAGGGAAACTGTATATCCAGAATTTGGCTTCTCGGTGTCACTGCTACAAAATGATACCAAAGACCATGAAAGAATAACCAAATATAGCTGTATGCATCCTACTGGACTGTTTATTTAGTAACAAAGCAATTCAGATTCTTGAAGTGTAAATTAAAATGACATAAAAACAACTGTAATGGAAGAATGCTACCTTTCTATATGCTACCACTTGCAAGTCTTGAAAATGCACATTGTTTGGCTGGTGAGACAAGTAACTCTACCCCTGAACTTAAAACAGTGATGCATCAGTGTGCTGACCTGGAAGCAAGGTGCAAATTAGTGTGGCTCAAGGACACTGTAGGCCAACATGCAAAGTGACCATAGTAACACGTTATCTCCCTCTGAATAAGGCATGCAAAGGGAAGATACTTTTTTTTCCCTAAGTTATGGGTGGATAATAAATTGATAGAAGAAATGTGAGTCAGCAAGGACAGGCAGGTGAAGTGGGAAGGGAATATTGTCCTGTCTCACAGGACAATAAAGAGGCTGAAAACAAATCTGTACGCATGATGTTTTTCTACGTTAGGCTGTGGAAAAGTTAAACATGCTGTTATTCATTTTCTATTTTCAGGTGATTTTACTAGACTGTGTACTTCTTGGTCAGTAGTGCTAGATTTCTGTGGGATATTTACCATGTAAATCATGTCAGTACCAGGCTTTGCATCTGCATTACCTTACTTGATCAGAGTACCTTGGCGAGATAGGAAATATAAACCAGGCTGAAGCAACTGTTGTATTCATTTCAGTGTGACAAAACTTACCAAGAAGAAACAGAGTGACACCCAAAACAAATCTGCAGAGTAGTTACGAAGACTACAGAATACCAAGCAGAAAGCACAATGCTTATGTGCATTGTTTATTGGACATCCCTGAGAATAAAATGAAGCGGTCGTGGCTGATCAGCAAAGAGGCTTTCAGAAAGAAGGAGTCATTCTAAAATACAAAAACATACCTAAATGATGAAAAGTTAAAGCAACATAACCACTGACAGATGCAGTATTAAAGATATTTTTAGGGAAAGCACAAGTGAGACTGAAACCTAACTTAATAGAGAATCAAAAATAGTTCAGTGTCCTTCTTCGCACGCATCAGGAAGGAAAAACATTGTTAGTGAGTCTGAATATGAGAAGGGTATAAAGTGAACCCTCAGGGAAGACGAAGTCCCTGGAAAGAACCTGAACTCTTTGCGTCCTTGTTCTCTGTGGAATAAATCGGGAAAATTCTCCCACCAGGGCCCTTTTGGGGCATTCAGGGAATTCCACAGATTATTATTTGGGAATTGTATCTAAAAAAAAGTAGTGGAGATGAAGAGAGATGAATCTCCCGGACTTGAAGAATTCAGTCTAGAGTTCTAGGAGAACTCAGGGGTGAAATATCTAACAGCAGCACGTAACCTGTCACTTCATTGTTCCTCAGAACGTGAAAATCAGAAGGTGTCAAGTGGGATGTCAGTCATTAAGAAAGGTATCAAGGGTATCCAGCAAGATAAAATTAGACATCTGTTCCGGGTGAATGAGTAGATATTGTAATAAGTGATCAAATTAGTATCTACCTGAATAAATATGATCTAATTAGTGAGAGTTAACATAGCTCTTGGACTTGTTAGAAGAGGTCATTGACATGTAGATGAAAATCATCTAACTGATGCAGTCAACCTGGATTTCCAGAAGGCTTTTGACAGAACTTATCCAAGTGTTTCTGGAAAACCGAGCAACCTAAGTCTGTTGCTGGCATAGGTAGGAAGGTCTTGGAATGTGATTTGAAAGACTTGAACTCCATGTAGACCATCACTGGATTTAAGTGCACGGTCACTTTACACATAGGAAGATCAGTTGTGAAATTCCATACGGTGTCTTTGTTAGGACCTGTACCGTGATAGTCTTAAATCATAGAATCATAAAATAGTTTAGCTTGAAAGGGACCTTAAACACCATCTAGTTCCTTCCCTCATGCCATGGGGAAGGATGGATGGTCTCCCACTAGACCAGATTTCCCAAAGCGTCATCCAGCCAGGCCTTGACCACTAGCACAGATGGGGTGCAAGGATGTAAGGAGTAAATCCTTGGAAGAGATGCTGTAGAGTCTACTAACTAGACAGTCACATAACCTATCCCGAAAACGGTTGAAGGCCGGGAGGTGGTGTGTTTACCCTGTCCTTGCTTTTCCTCTCAGAGTTCTCTAATAGATGGACCCGTGGTCTGATCCGACGCTGAAGTTTGTACATAACCTTCTTACACCAAAGTCAGGGTTTAAATAAATGAAGTTATTAACTGCTTAAATACATTTGTAACTTTCAAGTTCCCTCAGTAATCATAATGCTATGACAAGTTAGGGCTGGAAGGGACCTTAAGGAGTCAACTAATCCATCCCCCAGTTCCATGGTTAGCAAAATCAATTACGTTTGTGTCTTTACAGACAAATTTGTCTACCCTGTTCCTACAGCTTTCAATGATGGAGATTCAACAGCCTCCGTAAGCAATCTATTTAAAGTCTCACTGTTCATACTATGAGGATTATATTTTTTTCCTGTCTAACTGGAATCTAATCAGCTGTTGTTTGCTGTAAACCATTAGTTAACTGCAAGTCTGAGCTAAGATGAGAGGCGTCCTAGACTTCTGATGAATGTTGTCTAGTGACTTCAGTGACTCTGGAAATAGCCTGGAAGCAGGGTTGGTTTTCAGTGGAGCCAGTATTTCGTTGTACTTTGGTTAATATGACCAAGCACAAATGGTCTCCTTTTAGAGATTTTCAAGTTATTTTAATGTCTTATCTCTTCGGCATTCTTTTGGCCTTGGAGAATCAGAAAGCATGCTTTCCAAACACAGCATGCTTTGACTTTACTTCTGGAAAGGCTAGTTGAGAGGTGTGTCTTCACAAAGAGTGGGACGAAAAGTTTATTTATTTATTTGTTTTAAAGATGACTGAAAACCAGCATGTAGTATTTTATTTCTTTTTCTTCTTCTTTTTTTTTTTTTGTTTTGTTTCCCATGGTGTCTCATTGCTGGCTTTGCTAATAAATTTGCTGTACTATATGTGCTTGAGATTGTAAGTCTGAATTGTCTTAGATGAATTTATTCTGTTCACTTAAACTCTTCTTCTTGACAGTGATCACTAATTCTGTTCCTCACTTTCTAGGCACCTGACTTGAAAAGGGGCTTTTGACTAACAGAAATGCTAGGCACCTGCAAATCCTGACTTGATGTGGGCTGATCTCATGATACATCGTGTACTTTAAATTGTCTAAAATACAACTTTAAAAAAAAAAAGTCAGCTCAAATTAGGCATTTAGCAAAAGATTTAAGCTTGGTTTCTTTGTTTCAGTTTCCAGTTTCTAATGTGAGTGAGAGTGCTATCCTCTCACTTGCCATGAATTGTGAAAATCAGTTTATTGGTGAGTGAAGCACTCAGGAGCCATAGCAGTGGTCATTCTGAGGAAATGAATGTCTATGAAGTGGGGGCTGAATCAGTAAATAGATGTGAGGTCATATGCAAAACAAAGAGGAAAAAATGTATTAAATAGCTGTTCACTGGTGAGCACTGACAATTGTGTGTACAGAATGAAGCAAACATCCTGTGGAAAAATAGTTTGTGAGGGTGTATTTGAAGACTTCATCACACACTGGATCACACAAGGAAGCCAAATAAAGATCGCACAAGCGCTTTGATTTTGGTGGTTTTAAGCTCGTTGACTGCAAAACTTCAACCTCAGCAACATGCTTTTAATACAGGTATTTCTGTATGCTAAATACATGCGTACTGGTAGATTGTCAACTACAGCAGTCTCAGGGAGAGAGTGGCAATAGCAGTCAGCACTTTGGGATGAGGAAGAATACCAAGCGTGTCTCTTGAAGATTGAACTGATGTTATCTCACAAAAGAAACAAAAATACTGTGGGAAATGACCTTTTATTTTTGTTTCTCTGAAAATTAAGAAGGTGTAAAAACCTTTACCTTTTAACATTGTACTTGATTGATTATGCCGAGGATCGCAGAACCGTCATCAGTCTCCCACGTGGAAAAGGATGAACAGTAGTGTTCCTTAGGTTCGGTCTCTCCATCTCAGAAGGTGCAAAGTGATCATGTTCCCTCTGCAGTTCTTACAAGTGGCTGACATTTAACAGCAAATGCCTGGGAGAAAAAATAAATAAGTAAATAATTTCCCCCCAGCTGCTTCCTCATCATTAAAGCTGAGATTTGTTTTTATTGATGAAGGATTTTCTGTTTGTTGCCCTGCTAATTCAAGCTAAATGGAAATGGACAGCCTTTAGTGAGGAGTGAGCGATTCAGTGTAAGAATGACTAAAGAAATTTGAGTTTCTTCACGTGTATTTCTTCTGTAAGCCATGAAGGATCTCTTTGGGAATTTTCCTTGTGTCCTTTTTTCTCCCTTTCTCTCCCCACTTTACTCCTATCCATCCCGGTTACTGACCTGGGATCCTTTCCCCACTTCCCACTCTCAGCTCACTATCTCTGTGGTCATCTACAGCTGCTAGTTCCACAACCAGATGCTCACAATAAGGGAACAGTACACTGTGGCCTATCTGGATTACTTAGTTTTCCTTCCGAACCTAGGACGTGTTTCAGTAACCTTCCTCTGACAATGCCACTTCATATAAATTCTGCCACTTAAAACAACTGTTACAATTTCTGCAGGGTAGCTGCCCAGCTGCCCTGGGGAGGAATAGTTGCAGGAAGGATGAACTAAAACTTGCTGTACACCTATTTAGCGTTGCTGCTAATGATGAATGAAAGTCTTTGAGTTGCCCACTACACATGAAGAATGAAAAGACCTCCGCTCCTGCTATTTCTGTTCATGTGTTTGAAGCACAGACCTACATTTTCTATTCTTTTATATGAAGATTATCTTCAGTATAAATAGAAAGTAGTTTTTGAACTTGGACTTGAGCGTTAAGAGAAAATTTCTCTCTTGTATGTTGTGTGAAGCTGTGTGCTGAGCCTACAGCTACCATATCAGGGAGATTTACTACAGAGAAGCACTTCCTGTTAAGCTCTGCCCCCTCAAAGCTTTGGGAAGGTCTGTTAGCGTTGATTCACTTTGTGGCGTTTACAGTCTGGAACCTTGTTCAGATTTCTCTACTCCTAAAGCACATGCTGTGCTTAGCTGTGATGGGCATCTTTTCCTTGGCTGGTGGGGACATCTTTGTGGTGCTTTGATTTTACGTTCTTGCAACCTATCTGTAATCGTAACAGGACAGTACGAGCCTGCATTTTGCATCCTTTCCCCATGCTTTTGTGTCTTGACTCAGTGCAGTGCTTAGGAATGCGTATCTCAGCCCGTGCAACAGTCCCTCTGTAATACCTTGCTGAAGTTGTTCACAACTGGGAAGACTCGGTCCAAATTCTGACTCGGATTCTCCATGTTCCACCGCTCCAGTGGCATACAACTACAGGCAGGCACATAGTTCTGAGACTGCTTTGTATTTCCACAGTGATCACTTCCTGCAGTCTGCCTTAGAGCCCTGACTTCTGCAATTCTAACTAGCTTTCTGATTTTCTTTGTTGCTTCCCCTTCCCCCCCCTCATTGTTTTGCTCTCCTGTTCCTTTTCAACCTCGAGGACTTTTTAACTATTTAGAGCAACCTTCTTTTGCTCCAGCCACAGTTCATTGCTGGGAGGATTCCTGCAGCTCTGACAGCCGCAGCTTGTGGCCACCACAGCTGTCCTGAGAATGTTAGCCATGCTGCTGTGCTGCGCTTGGATTTCACCGATGCATTCGTGGAGGTTTTGGGGTTTTGTTTTTAATCAACCCTCAATTACATGGCTTTTCTTTTAGCTGCTCTGGAGAGGACATGATTGTTCTCTTCAGACTTCGGTTGTATTAGGCAACATGCACTTAAATAGCTTACAGTAGTAAGTGAAGTACATCTGATTTGCTTACTGTATCCTAGAGAAACTTCAGCAGAAATTTTTGAAGTGCTTTTTGTGGTGTAAGAAAGCTTCATCCAGACCCAAAAGGCGTCTGCTATCCGGCTTCCAAAGTTATTATCCTCAGTGGGCACGGGGAGCTGTTGATGCTGGGCTGGCCTTGCAGCAGACACCAGTGTCACCACGTCATCCGTTGACTTACACAAGAACCATTCCATCATGGTAGGAGCTCTCAGCAAGGTTTTTACCCAGGCATCCACTCAGAAGGTCACTCTGCTGCCCGTGGTGGTTTGAAACTTGCTGCCCCACAGCAACCTGAGTGAGAGTACTGGCATTTCTGGCACAGCAGCATTCAGATTTATCCCTATTAATGTTGCCCATCTATACCGGACAACCCATAACTCAGCTCACAAAGGGGAAGTGGTTTCAGTATGTTGCTCTGCAAATACATCTTTTCTGTGTTATTTATGGAGCTCCTCCCACTGATATGACTAGCTGGGTTATCTGTGGGGCTTTACTTGTTACAAAGCTGCTATCGATTAAATGCTGAGATGATTATTTTAGAAGCTGTCATTGGAACATGCTTAGGCTGCATTTGCTGTCAGCTTAGCAGTCATGTCGCTGCGCCTTCTTCTGAATTCCTCTCCCAGCTGGGCTCTTTCATTTCATAGCATTAAAATATATTCTGCCTAATTAGACAAATCTCTGTCATGATAATCATCTTGAGAACGTATGCTGTATATTCACATTGTGTCGCTTTTCACAGATCAGGCCCCCGTTCAAAACCGTAACTCACCGAACGGATCCTTTACCAGGCAGTCACGTCCCATAGTTCTCAATTAGTGCCCTGCCACCGGACACTGGTAGGCACCGGTGTTCCACTGCGCGCATCGGTACCATATATCCCTTTAGCCCTCACGGGTGGCAGCAGCGCGTGGAGCTGGGAGCGGGACCCGGGCTGCAGGGGGCACTGCGGGGAGCTCCGCAGCGCCCGGGATGAGCCGTGCTCCTCAGCAGTTTTTTTTGTTGGTTTTTTTTGAGGGGTGTGGGGAGGGGTGAAGAGGACAGACGTGCCCCCGCCGGCCTTGCCAGGCGCTCATTGCCGAGCGGCTTCATTTGCCCGCCGGTAAGGGTTTAGTCCGCCCGTGGCCGGGAGCTGTCGCAATAGGAACGCGATGAAAGCCAACTTTGAGGCTGCCGAGCAGTTCCGGGAGACAAAGGCGGCTCCGAAACCGTGCCCCGTGCCAACGTGCCCACGCCGCACACGCGGGGCCGGCGTAGTTCGGCCCCCGCTCCCCGGTGCGTGAGTTCCCGTTTCTCCCTATCTCCAGCGGCGCGTTCCACAAGAAGGGTGTCCCCGTCAGACGGGGCTCAGCTTCACGCATCCCCGTGAAACGAGGAGCTGGGAAACACCAGCTATCGCTTCGCACGGGAGAGCCGTGCGTGCGCGGAGCGCTGCCGTCCGGGGTCGGGTCAGCCCGACACCGAACGCTGAAGTCGGGCCGCTCCGGGCATGGCTGGGGGGGGCCGCGCAGAGCCGGGGGACCTGGCCGCGTCCGCTCCTGCTGGGCTCGCGTCCGCACCGGGTTTTGCACCTTGTCCCCGGGTCTGCCTCCCGGCCCGGGGAGCCGCGCCGTGCGCCGAGCGCTGCCGCCCCGTATCACTCCGCTGGCACGGAGGGGAGGAGGAGGAGGAGAAGGAGGAGGAGGAGGAGGAGGAGAAGAAGAAGAAGGAGGAGGGCCCTCGATCATTGTGGCGGCGGCGGCGGAGCGCGGCGCCGGGCTGCGTGAGAGCGGCGCTCCGCGCGGGCTTCGGCGGCTCCGCTGTCCTCGGCGCGGCCCCGGCTCGTGCATGTGCGGGCCGACCGCGGGTCGAGGAGTGCCGCCGGCTTCCCGTTGCCATGCAGCCCGGCAGCGCGAGTACTTTGCGAGCGCGGGTCGGTGCGGGCGCCCAAACTTTTCTCTAGGAGGAACGTACAATGAGCGAGCGGCCGTGCCCGCCCCCGGGTGCCGGGGCGCGCGAGTGAGTGTGCGGCGTGTGCACGGCGCGTGCGAGCGTGGGCGCGTGCGGCGGAGTCCCCGCGTGTGCGTGCGGTGTCCCCGCGTGCGCGCGTGTGTGCGTGCGGAGGGGAGCGCGTTCCCCTCACCCATGGGGAGTGCGAGCTCCGGGAGCGACCTCCGCCGGCCCCGCGGAGCCGCTCTGGGCGCGACGGATCGCGGAGGAGCGGCGGGAGGAGAGGAGCCTCGCTGAGCCACGGAGTTGGCCGCCGCCGCTCAGTTGTTGCTCCGCTTCCCGGCGGTCACCCCCG
>VXAB01001868.1:114036-128272 GCA_013399175.1 Odontophorus gujanensis
TTTTTTTTTTTTTTTTTTTTAAGGTAGAGGAGCTTTTCTGAACTCTTCATTTACCAACTTAGGTGTTCGTAAAGGCAGGGAGATAACTTGAGGCCAGAAAGTGAAATACGGTGATTTTGATATGCTAGAAAGCTAGCGTAAACAAACTGATATGAATTATGTCATTTTAGAGATGCGCTAAAAAAAAAAAAACAGTCCTTACATGTTTTAAGATTGAATACATCTTTCCTGTTGTGAAGGGAGGAAGCTAAATGCTTGCAGTTTTATACAACTGTAATCATTTTTATTACAACTGTAGCAGTGTGATATCAAATATATATGTTTTTTACTAGGCAGGATTCGTATGCTATTTATATTCAGATACATAATGTCAGAATTTCTGCAGTAATTCACGTGAGGTGGGATCTACTTGCTTTTGCCTTTGGTTTAATTGGTTGCAGGTTACACTGTTTTGCTGCCTTTTTAAGCAAAGCTGCTTGTTTCTGCTTAAAAATGTAGATTGTCAAGTGCAGTTGTCTTACAGTTGTCCCGGTGGAGATGGATTGGTATCCTGAGTGCAGATGACTATGTCAAGTGTGTGTATCCAATGGATGAATCCACTTCCAAATTGCTTGTATCATATTTTGAAAGCCAGTTTTTCTTAGTTGGAGACTTGGGGGGAAATCGCCTCGAGTGGTTTTTTCACTTCATCTGAGGATAATATTCAGCAGAAGCACGCTGTGCTCTCGTAGGTGGGGTATTTTTGTACACATTTTTGTCGCTCATCATCATGGTCTGCCATTTGCAGTCTCTCTAGCAGCTGTGGGAACAAGAAGGAGGGAGAAATTAAGTACTCCATTACCTGTGCAAAGTGGTGTGCTTCCCGTGTGCTTGGTTGTTCCTTGCTAAGGTTTGCAGAAGGTTTCACCTACGCTGACCTGGAGCCTGATGCCCCAACTGGGGCACTGCTGGGGGCTGCCCCGCCAGCTGCACCAGGAATGCAGAGACCTGAGAGAGTGGGCCTTAGAGCCATAAAGGACCCGCAACGCACTGTGCTGTGTGATTACTTCATGTTTGTTAAATGAGATGATGATACGTTTTTTTTTGTTTGTTTTTGATTTGTGTGTGTGTGTTTTCCTCAGATCTGAGGAATTCTAAAATTCTTTCTGGTGGTGCACGTAATGAATTTGTTTGACAGAGCTGTTCAGCAGATGTAAACCTGCAGGCAGCAGGCTTGTTTCTGTAGCTACCTGTTGCACGTGTCGTTCAGGCTGCCTACAGACTGCAGCAGTTCACAGGAAAGCTGTTGTCCAAGTGACCTCTCACATGTTAGTAACAAACAGATGTGTGTGTTTTAAGTCCATTCTGTCCAGATTCTATTGGCACACTTCTCTAGTTGGTTAAGTGATGTGGAGTTTTGCTAAAACAGGCTACGTTTCAATGCTCCCCTCCCACCCCTTTCAATATATCCACTCGCTGCTATTGTTAACCAGTTTACAGACTTGATTGTGGTGGGAGGTAGAAGGCAATGCAAGTTTCTCAGGCCAGTGGGATGAGTGGAAAGCGCTTGCACACAATGCAATGGTTTAGTGGCTGCCTGTAGTCCTGCTTTCTGATGGATCTAAAGGGAAATGGTGAGCAGTGCACTGCAGGCCTTATTTAACTCAACAGCTCTAAGAGCTTTCCTTGGATGCTAGCCTCTCCTAGTTTTGGAGGGGAGGGAATGAGCTTCTCTCCCTCAGGTCAGACTATGCTACCGAACAGTGAGGGTTTTCAGGATGATTTATGTGTTTGACAGCGCAATAAACCTCAGATATTATTATATCCTTTTGTTGGCTGAGCTATCCTGTCTGCCCTGTAGAGCATGGAGCAGGTGATTAGCACTTCAGGTCTTTGCGTTGGTTAAGTTAAATGCATACTGTTGAACAGGTGAGCTTGAAAATTAATACCGTGCTTTGTCAGACCTACTTGGACCTGCACACGCAGGACCCTTACTGCCTCAGACAAAGGAACTGTATGTTTTCCCATAAGAATATCTCAAAAGCTCTTTAGAGAGCACTTTGTATTAAGATTTGTGTGGTGCAAAAGGGTGGATTGTAGTCTTTTCCCAATTTAGAGAAAACTTTATTAGCATTTGAGTAGATGGCAGAACTGAGTTCTATCTGCAGTACTTCATATTTGAGCCATAGTACTGAGCTGACACCATTACTAATTACTGCATGCAATAATGACATTTTGGGAAGGGAGGGACTTCAAGTCGTAGAGCTACGTTTCCTCATCGGTGAGGGTGGCAGAACGACATACTTTCAGCACAGTGTGTTACCTGTCCAAGAAGTATCTCTACTCAGCTTAGGTAAATTTGGTTTGCCTTCATCACCAGACATTTGAGTTTGGCATTGAGATTAAGGCAAAGAAAGTTATAGTCTTGCAAAATCATGGGCAAACACATTGTATTTCCCAGCTAGGATGTGGGATTCACAAGGCTGCCAGAGAGATGCGTTTCTTTCCCCTGTACTGTAAAACTGAATATAGGATCTCTTATATTTTGGTAATAGTAAGTAATAGCAGGCTTATTTTCCTCTGTAGTTATTGACAGCTGTGTTTTTATGTACTGCTTCTATTCCTTTCGTTGTTTTGTAAATATCAGTGTAAATCATTCTCTTATTCTTCGCTGTGTTGTGAAGGGATTGTTTGTATAATGGAGTGTTAAGAGGGTCGTTTAACTTCGTTTAGTTCATCTTTGAGACACAAAGCTTGTGAGAAAAGAAATAAAAGATATCCATGGTGATGTTCTGTCTAGACAGGATTAGAGAAGCATGAGCATTGTGATAATGTTGGGGACAAATATTGGAGATGTCTTGGAAAGTTACTGCTGACAGGCAGAAGCCAATACTTGCATAAAGACTGATGCTGGTTCTCATAATAAATCATTTTTTGGCAAAATGAACCAGAGATAATACAGGTTAATTGCTTCTATTTGAGTATTTATACAGGTGACTGTATTTGTAACTCTTTTTTTTTCTTGATCCATTATCAACAACTGCTGGCTGTGTTTTCCAAATAGCCCTACGTGTAGTTTTTATTTTAGAACCTAGAAACCCACGGCTGTCCTTTCTAACATACAGTCTGCTCCCGGGATCATGCAGCACTGTGAATGGCGGCTTAGAAAGGCAGTTTAGAAAGCTAACTGGGAAAGTCTTTCCTGGGGGAACCCCCCACTCCTTCCTTGATTACTAAAGATCCGCAAGTTGTAAGCTGTTCAGACCTAGCCATGTGGGTATTAAAAACCACATGGCAAATGCGAGGTATTCTTGCAGATTTAGGGAAGAATAAATGCAGATAGTTGTTGAGGCGTGTGGACTAGGCTCTATCTGCAAGAAAAATGATTAAGTATTTATAAACACAAGCTAGAACACCTATTTCACTTCCTGATTTGAGTCTTGCCTGCAAGGGGAGGAATCCTACATCTTCAGAGCTGCATTTATTTTTTAAGGACCAGAGAAGAGGCATTCAGTTTAGTAGCCTCACACTAAAATTGCTTGTAAGACAGTATAATTAATTAAGGGAGAACCTTGCAGTGACTAATGGGTTTATTTATAGTAAATGTGTGTTTTGACAACTGGGAGCATCTTTTTAATTTCCGTTTGTAAGGTGGAAGTTTGAAGAATTGGAGTGCTGTGACACTTCAAGAAAATTATGTGATCGGAAAAAGTCTTAATTTCCTCCAAAATCATTTTTCTGCAAAGGCCTTTCATCCTGGCACAGCTAAGTTAAATTCCTCCGAAGGAAGTAGTTGGGGGGGGGGGATGGGACAAAACAACAAAACAGCACAACTCTTACTGGTTATGCAACAGGGTTGTTCCTGATCACTTCAGTTTGGTATACCTCCTATTACTGTTGTGTGTATTTAGCTTAACGCTGGCTCCGTTGCATGTGGGAGATGGAAATTTTGGAACTAGGTTATATTTAAGTTATCCTTAGTGTTGGCTTTATTTTTCTTTCTGTCTGACATCTCTGTGAGGTTGACCGGTGCTTTTGTGAGTACTGAGTTGTGATTTAGGCATCTCACTGAGCAGAATGCATGGGAATGGAGGAACAGTCATCTCTTTTCAGCAGTGTTTTGTGAAGCTATTTTTGTTTGATGTGATGTTAGTAGTGCTGAACCACACAGTAGTGAAGGCTGCTGGTTTTCTTAAAGACAACCAAGAAATGTCAGCCCTGGACTTCTATAGCAAGTGGCCATCAACTGGGGAGGACTAATTCAGCATGGTGTGCCACGGACAGGGAGTGTAACGTGAAAAAACAGGAGGCTTTATTCTTTTGACTGTTATTTCTCAAGGTAATGGACATTTTCTGCCTACTCTCTGGGACTGGACATCCTGCTGGAAGAGGATCGAATCTTGATTATTCAATAAAGGAGACAAAGCCCACTTCTATAAAGTGATTTTGTCCTACAATGGTTGATAAACATGAGCCAGAGCACCTGAGGGGATTTTTTTTCTTTTTTTTTTTTCCCCAACCAACTTTTAATATGGATTCCAGAGAGTTTGTCATTCATCACATCATTCAACTCTTTCTTGCTGTGAGAGCAAGTCCAAAGAAACTGCTTCGTTAAAGCATTGCCTGAAGGGCTGGAGGGAGGGGTGGTTAAGTACTTTAACTTCTGTCTGAGTTCTGGCCTGGCTGATTTCTGCAGAGCAGCCTGGATCTCGGCTGCCTATGGGGGTCTGAGGCATAGCAACACCAGCTGTGTGGTTTTGGGGCTGGGAGAAAGCATTAACCTGCCACCTTCATACTACCAGCAGCACAAGGTAAGAAGGCTTCTAGTTCCACCTTCACGCTAAGGGCACTGAGACTGTGAATTGCCTTGCTTTGTGTAGAGCCTAAGAGGGTTTGTAATGTGGAACTTTATCGACTTGGGAATAATGGCTTAAATTTGTTGTCTCGTTATTATTTTGTGAAATAATAAGATGATGTTGCTGATCACCAAGCTGAGAGTTGCTCCAGGTGTTAAAAGGTAATTTGCGAAATCAAAGTAATTGTCCAAGTGCTGGTAATTCAGAGTCTGCTGTTCAGTGGACAGCAAAAGGGAAGAACCACTGTCATTCTTAGTAAAATAGATTAGACCAGAGAAAGGATAAAATCTATCTGTTCCTTGCAAGCCTACAGAGACAGGGAGGTTAAAGTTAAGTCCTCTCTGTTGTTCCCTACAGAGCTGTCTGAAAGGCTTATTTCTTACTTCAAGTAGTACAGTCCCTGCAATGGTGAAGAAACAGTACAAACAGCATTGCTACCCCTCCTGTACCCTTTCTGTCTGGATTTTCATGCAGGGCACCTACTTAGAAGGAATTAGAAGTGCAAGAGGACATTTTAAATCAAGGTTGTGAGATGCATAGTGTCTTACCCTAATGCACTTTTTCATATGGAACTGTCAAGTTCCATGTTTTAGTAGTTTCCAACCAGTGAGTATTGACCATTGCCTAGAAAAATTATTATAAAAACAAAAATGCCAAAAGACTGATTTATTCAGATCAGGGCTTCCTGCCTGGTACATTCAGTCCTGATTAAAATCAGCAATTTTAATGACTTTGATTTATATCGGGCATTCTGTCTTCAAACTGAGTGGGAACAGGATGGGGCTTTAGAGCCTCTACCATTTAGTGCTGCACAATGTCCATCGTGAGTTGTTTACCCAGAATATCTGATATCTGTCCGTGCTCCCTTTGCTGCACTCATCAGCTCAAGCATCTACCTTTGAGGGTTTTTTTAATGTGACTCTTATATCAGAAAAGGAAAGGGTCCTGGAGTTTAATAGCGCGATTCAGATGTAATGCAACACAAATACATAGCTTCCTCAGAAGAAAATATTTTGTACTGTGACGAAACAGTTCAGGGAGACCTTACTGAGACTTTGTTGTCCTAACTAAAGGCACTGAGACCTGGCCCTCACCGTCCCTTTTCCTTTAGCATGAAATTGTAGGGGTAAGTGGTGTTTTTTGGGTTCCAGCCTCCGGGTCAGATGGGCTTTGTCCATGCTCAGACGTGAAGTGAAGGTGCCCCTGGTGGTCTTTAGGGCAGACTTAATGAATGCGCTGTTCCCTATCCGGGGGTCAGTTGGTTACTTTTATTTAGCTAAGGTAACTGTGTTTTGTGAGCTATCACAATGTATTTTTTTCTTGCCAGCTGCGATTTCAGAATCGTTTGTTGTTTTATGAATGAAAAGCAATGAAGAAAGATACATTGTTTAAGTAAAACACAGACGTGTCAATCTGAATTGTAAACTGCTGGTCTGCTACTTTAGCGGACATTGGAAAGGTGGTGTTGCCTCGGTGGAAGATTCTGAGAAGCACTTGATATTTTTCTCCTGCAGAATAACTACTGTTTCAGACATCGTGACAAAAGAAGTATTTGTGCTCAAATTCAGGAACAAAGCCCCAGATTTCATTTCACCCTGCTTCGTTTGAGTTAATTAGCAGATGGCTTTGGGGGTTGTGAAATGCTGATATCATCTCCAGAGCCTTAGTTTGGTGCCTAAAGTGGTAAGAACATGAAAACCAGACGTTGAAAGAGGAAAAAATCGAATGTAATTGGGAAAGATTCAAATGCTGTTAAGGGTGAGGTCAAGCTACCAAGTTGCTTTGGTCAGCTACTGTTCAGCATCTGTTGGCCCGTTTTGCTGGAATGCATCTTTTTATCTAGTCTCCCCATTATTATTGTCTCTATTTAGCTGTATGTTACAATAAAATTATTAATGGAGATCAAGACATGTTTCCTTCACCAGCAAGTTTGCAATCTGCTGCTGGAGACCTTATTCTGAGAGCTTTCCTTAGGTGGATATGAGTGGGAGATAGGAGTGTGTTTGGTAGTAAAATTCCTTGAGGAAATGAATATTTGTGGGGATGAAGGAAAGAAATAGTGGGGCAGAAGTCTTGGTCTTCTATTTGTCTAGTTCCTGCTGCTGTAGAAATCAGTGAGAAGTGACAAGGCTTAACCTTTCCCAGTTATTTCTGGTACGAGGAGTTTATGGTCATGTTTAGGAACTCCTTTGCTCATCTGAGATGCAACCCTGATCGAAGTGAATAAGAAGCGTGATTCGTTTTGGGCTTATCAATATTCATTGCACTGCATGGAGTTGTGCAGAGACAAAGATGAAACACGTGGTCTGAGGCTGCATTTAACAGCAGTGACTGAAATGAGCAGTTAGTTTAAAAGGTTATGTAATAATATATAGCACGAGATGCAGTTTTGCAAAAATTGCTAATGTAAGTCTGTGTTTATCTAATGAAAACATAATTGCTGCTGTTGCCAGTTTTGCACTCTGGAGAGATAATCTAGCAAATGTTGCAAATGCTGTTTTCCGTGGACAAAACCGACCTTCGCATTTTGGGAATAATTTCAGGGTGGTTTGCTAGATCTGATCCCCTGGGCCATATTGGAAAGTGCTTAGCTGGAGATTGCTGGAGTACCATGACCGCTTCTGATTTGTAAATACACATGGAAGAGATAATGTTTTTCTGTTTTTCTCTTTGGAGTTAGAAGTTAAGTGTGAAACAATACAATGTCTTTGAATGCTTTTTTTTCCCCCCCCCCACTCCAGATTGCATGATTAGGGAAAAAAATAGCAAATCTCAGCTGTGCCCACCCTTTCCTCTCTAACCACGGAAAAAGCCCAAAAGCTGATGGGGCTAAATATAGAATTTCTAAAATTGGACTGTGGGAAAATGGGAAAATGATGACATGCAACAGATGAGTGTAGAAACATTTGTGTGGCTTGATCTCCTTTCTCCAGTTACACTTGTATTAGGATGTAGACAGATAGATCTGTTCTGTTTCTTTGCAGACTTGCACCAATCTCCTGCATAAAATGAAGTCTGGAAAAATGAGTCACCATTGGTTCTTTTGTAGGAATAGAAGCGTACGTGTAAGGGGTAGAAATGGTCTGACAGATGTCTATTTAATGACGTCTGGAAGACTCGTGGTCCTCCTGTGGCCCAAATGTGACTGGTATTAGCAGTTGATTCTGAAATCTTGCCGTTCTGTGATGTTTGGACCAGATTTTTTTCCCCTTCAGGTATGGGGAAGAAAATAATCTGTGCTCTAGTTACATAATCTTAATATATCTCTTTATTTAGTAGCTAAAAGTGAGAGACAGTAGTGGGGAAGAAAGTTGTCCCCTGTCCCTGGGGAAAAATTGCTGCTCTATTTGCTAGAAAACACTTCTGAAGTTTGAAAGTTCAGTTAGACATAGGATTTACTCCTGATACTGGTACACACTGTAATTCCCAGCTAATCTGGTCTGAGGACTGGTCCAGCAAAGACCTGGAACAGGTTGTGTGGGCTGGCAGAATACATTCCAGTCAGATGAGATCTGGTACTTTCACACCTGTAGGCAGGATTAGTGTTTAATGTAAGAAATGCTAATGAGAAATATGAAAATTTGCTAAAAGGACAGTCTGTTGTGGAGGGGGAAGGAGAAGAGGAAAGAAATGGCTCCTCCATTGATAGTGCCTAACTGTTCATTAAGTAAGGGTGGAAAGAGAAATTAGACAAGTAGATTTATTTCTGAACATTTAGGGTCGTCGTAGCTTTACAAATCGTGGCTTACTGAGTGAGAATAAAACCACAAGGTGTATTTCTAGAAGAGTCTGAAGTAGTGCTGATTTACAGAGAAGGTTTTGTTGGTTTCTCCATCGTTAGTAGCCTATTGCATAAGTCTTCACCTTGGGTAGAAGCTGGGCTTTTCCAGGGGAGGTGTCTTTGGCAGCCTGTAATTTAATACCTCCCATTACTCATTAGCAAAGGCATCCAGGTTCATGTTGTAGGTGTTTCCCTTTAGTCAGACTTCACTTCAAAAGGCATGGTTGATTGTGATTTGTGGCTTTCTTTACAACTAATATTAGTTTACTTGTTGATGTACAGGAATGGTCACTGCTGAGAATTTTTGATTGTGAAATAGTGCCTGTTTTCATTGGTCGGATTTGTTAGTTGTTGTACCTTAGAAAAGTTTTCATTAATCCTTCTCTGCTGTGCGTGTTCTTTAGGGTTGGTCTGATGTTCCCTGTAGGAAGACAGGGAAATAATGTGAGGGAAGGAATGCTGTACCTTGCCTTTCAGGAAGGTGAGGACCTCTTAGGGGATTTCTTTATTTCTGTGGAAAGATTGAACATTGATTTAAAGCTGCAGGCTCGCCAAACTGTATACTAAGTACAAGATCTCCACAACAGTAACCTAATGTCACATTTTGTCTCTTGCAATTGATGAAGCCATCCTTCTTACACATTTGAGAAAGAAGGATTAAAAGGGAATTTCACTCCTATAAGTCTTCATTTGTTAGTTGCTCTACAAATGATGCCTTATTACAGAAGGTCTCACTGAAGTAGCTGAGCATCTTGGATTCAACAGGAGGTCAGTGGTGTGAGAAGAACATGTTTCTGGTTTAACAAGCTAGGAAAGGGTTGGTGGGATGAGTCCCAGCTGGTGTAAAGCCTTGGTTCTACGTGCTGCATCAAGCTGGCGAGCCCATGCCATCCATGGTTTTGTGAAGGGTTCAAAATATGAAGGAATCTGCAGGATAGGTTAATGTAGGGGTGTTTTTTATTTGTTTAAATGACAGGTCTCAGGAAACACAAGTTAAGGTTGGTATTGGTGGGTTGGTGTAAAGCCTCAGACAAGTGTGGTTATGAGCACAGGATGCTGCGTCTGTATGGAAATGAATCTGAATAAATTAAACTAATTTATATGGGTAGCTAATAGATAAATACCAGAACAAAACCACAGATAATTACTTATTAACACGTGCACTGACAATGAAACTGGAGGTGTCTAACTGACATGTCCAGTTGAACGTGATCGTCCAGGTGAACGTGTATGTGACTTGCTGTTGGTGAGTACCGTGGCTTGTTAATAGAGGATCAGTCACTGCTCTAAATGTCTGGTTACATCTGCACTTGGTTCATCTGAAAACACCTCACTTGGTGACAGGGTACCAAGCACCAGATCTCTGCTCTTCAACATGCTGCCAGCTGAAGCACTGGTGCTTTGAGCTGTCTGCAGAAGATGCCTGTATTTATGAAACAGATGCACGGTAGATGAGGAAGTGCATGATAGACAGATGTGGGTCTCTTGGGTCACTGGCTTTGGTGTTTCTCTCACAGTTCCCCTCGCTTTTGAGGGTGATTCACGTTTCTGCTTTTTTTCCTCCAGCCTACTGTGTTCGTCACATTTTGATTCCCAGTGGTCTTTGTGTATAAATAAATATTATCTATCTGGCTTTATGTATATTTCTATGAGGCATTACGTAAGATTTTCTGGCCCATTTATTGCCCCACTGTAACTGGTAGGAGTTTGCTCTTGTGGAGTCACTGGTTCGTAGTGGTTTGTTTAAAGTCTATTAGCCACAGGCGTAAGAGGAAGAGTATTAATAGGCCAAACGCCTCAGCAGAGCGTGAGGAGAGCCGAGAGCTCTGCTATCAGGATTTGTTTTTCTGTCCTCGTGTTTTTGCACAGAGTTGCTGCTGCCAGGCCACCAGCTTCCTTCTCACTCCGTCCTGTCCAGCTGGTCCCTTGCCAGTAAGCTGCAGTGTAAAATCTTCAGTGAGGACCGTGTCTGCGACGTGCGTGCACGAGATCCCAGCCAGAGCAACGTGTCCTACAGTCCTCCCCTCCCCCTATGCTGCACTTGACAAGGAATTAGGTCCTTGTGGCAGCTGCAGATGTGAGTGAGCCTTGGGCAGCAGAAGCCACATCACCATATGGAGGGCCCAGCAGGTGGGTAAGCGGAGGACAGGGAAGCTGAGGACAGGAAGCAGAGCTTTCTGGCTGCTGCCCCTGCTGGTAGCTGGACTACAGCAGAGCTACAGAGCACCCAGGTGCCAAGATTTGTGTAGAGATAGGGTTTGTGACCATTCCTTGGTCTGCTCACAGTGTGATGTCTTGCTCCAGACCAGCAGTGTTCAGAGCTGACAGCACCTTTTTAGCCTGCCCCCAGGCTCAGGCCTATCAGTATGGAGATGTACTACCTGGTGCTTCAACGATGTGTTTCTCCTCACGGTATCCTTGGTTTTCAGACCTACTAGATTTTGCTAGACAAGGTGCTTTCTGACTACATCAAAATTCAGCAGAGCATGCTGCTGTGGCCCTTGGCTTGACCGAGCTCAAGTCACCCCATGTAGGGAAAACACTCAGGTTATTATGAATGAAACAGCCTGTCCTTTCAAGGTATTAAAAAGCTCGTTAATTCTGATATTTTTTTTTTCTGACTGTAGTTCATAACTGTGACCAGAGCTTGCATTTCATTGCAAATAGGTAATAATTAGAAAAACACTTGCATAATGAAAGCTGGAGCGTGAAGTAAAGAGGAGATCCTAGTTCTTATATTTAGCTAAACTCTTCTTGTGGCTTCTGGATTGTTAGGCCAATTTTTGTAGTGGCTATGGGAACTTCTTCATTTACTGGCCATTTCTTTAACAGTGATCGGTGGGTTCTGTCGGATGAATTCAACTTTTGTTTTCCTGCTGGACAGCGTGCCGGTTGTGTATTCTGCACAGGGACATTTATCTCAGATTAGCAGTGATGGATAGAGCTGGCATGCTTCTATAGGAGAGAATTGGTTTTCAGGCTCTACCTATTGGTTATGCATCTCTTGTATGAATTAATAGGGCTTTAGCGAGACTAAAACCAAGAAACGGCACCTCACTTCTAGTGCCTCTTCAGAGGTCAGATGTCGCACAGAGGAACTCCAGAAGAGTACGGGTTCGCGGCTCCTACAAGAATGACAATATGCTACTTGCATTGATCCTTCCTGTGGAAGGGAGAAAAAGGAATCTGGGCTGTAAGCTTGAGAGGCAGGGTCCAAATATCCTTTGAAGAGGTTCTGAAGTAAAGCATGTTTGACACTCCATCTAACTACTGTTTTTTGAGCTGGTGCTGTGTTTTTTGATAGCACCGACACGCAAAGATAAGGGGAAAATACACTGCAACAGTATGGCTTCAAGGGGATAAAGAAAGGAATCTATTTGAGAGACTGCACCTCTGTGTTGGTGGAGTAAAAAACTGTCTGAGGACGTTGCCCACCTCTTAGTCATGGAAGAATCGCCCAGCTTCCATTCCAGGTAGCTGGCCTTGCTTAATTCTTCGTTGGGGGATGCCCAAGACAAGCCATGGTGTTGAAGGAAGCGTTATTCGCAGTGCTGTAGGTGGCACCCTTCCCTTTGAGATGGTGCTGAACCAGTGCCAGAAGGAAGGGGAAGGGGGCACTGCCGATAGCAGCCCCAGCCCAGAGCCTCTGCGGGTGCAAGCCTGCGGGGGTGCCTCTTTTACACCAGCAAAAGTCTGTCCCTCTGACTCAAAAGCGTGGGGTGAAAGCGGGGCCTTGGCTGCTTGTCGCTAGCGGAGGTTGCACGGCCCATCCTCTGTGGGATGTGTTGTGTGGCTGAGTCTGCTGCTAGGCTGTGCCCGCTGCCCTTAGCAAAGCGGCCCTGAGATTGGCATGGGCAGCGTTGGCTGTGCTAAGCCTTGGGATGGCCGTGTCTGGGCACAGGGTTCAGATTAGGCTCCACTGAAGCATAAAAATATTTTTGCCTGCTTTGGGTGTAACATTTTGTTTAGATGATGTGTTAAAAAGATGGGCGCTAAATCGCAGCGTCGTTCCTCCTTAAGGTTAATTTAGCCACAAATGTGGCAGATGATACAAGTATCCAGGGGCATGCTTGGACTACAAGAGGGCTGAGGGTCCTCAGGCCTATTTGTGTTCTTATAAGTACGGACTGAAAAAGACTGACTTTTTATTTACCTTGTGGCTTGGGAGCTGCGAATGAGGACTTGGGAGCCTGAGCACACAGTGGAGTTACTGTCTGTCAGCTGATCGCTCCTAACAGTGCATGGCAAACACGAGGAGTGCTGTGAATGAGGCATTCAGGACCTGCTGCCGACACAGGGGCCTAAAGCATCTGGCTAAAAATATGGCACTAAAATAGGCAGTCATCTGACGGTTTTATTTACTAGTGTGGTTTGGGCACCAGTGGAGGAAACCTTCTCATGATTTGCTGTATCTTTCTGCCTGTTTCTGGTTTATGCTATTTCACTAACCCAAGAGGTATTGCATGCCTAGCCAGTTGGGAGCTGGAAGGGACCTCACCTAGAGATCGATGATCTGGAGATGATCCAGTTCAACCCCCCTGCCAAAGCAGCTCCCTAGCCCAGGTTGCACAGGTAGGGGTCCAGGCGGGTCTTTAATTTAGTCTCCAGACAAGGAGACCCCACCACCTCTCTGGGCAGCCTGTGCCAGTGCTCCGTCACTGCACTGCGAAGAATGCCTCTGTGCCAGAAGGTATTGTATTCATATCCACTGTGGGATGAGAGTCCAGGGCATGTTGCTGTCTGATGGTTTTCCGTGTTCAAAATAGGTGCTACTGGCCTTTGTCCTTGTAGTGCCACCGTCCTTAACGTGGCAGCTCATGTCCCTGCCAGGCGAGGCAGTCATGTCTCCCTTCTGCAATTGCAGACTGAGTCTTGTTTTCCTCTGAACCCCTGTGCTGGGGGGCAGAGTGTTTGATCAGTCCGTCCTAATTGTGGATGTGGTCATGGACGAAGGAATAATGTTTTGTCATTTTCCACCGGAAATGGAAAACACACGGTGATCTTTGAGGGCTGGTGACAGGAAGGGGTGCGATTGTGAAGCTATTCCCTGCATCTCACTTGGAAAATGAGAACGTGTGGATGCCAGAGCTTTGTCAAAGGGTGAAGTGGAGAGGAGGAGCTGCTACTCAGCTGTCCCTGGCACAGGGCTCCCGGTCCTGTTAATAGTGACACTCATCTGAAGAGCCATGCTGCTCTGCAGAGCTGTTGCTGCTGCATGGTGCGGTAAGGGGCTCCTTCATTTTGATAGGAAGAAGTTTTCTAGGAAGGGGAGGGGGAACAGAGGGCAGCTGATATCCTCTCTTCGCCTTCAGTGCAAAGCCAAAAGGGTCTTAAGTGATGCTCTGTGAACAGAAGAGAAATTTCATTTATCCCTCTTAGTGGTTGGTACATTCCCCTTCTTCTGATTAGTCCTTCAAACGCTGAAAGGAGACAGTTTGCTCACACTGCTACATTTTTGTATCAGTCGCAGCCTCTCTTTTCTCTCCTCCTTTTCCTCCACCCCTTGCTCCCTCCCGAACCCACTTAGGGTTTCTTTCATGATGGTGTTTGTGTTTTTCCTTTTTTTCTTTCTTTCGTTCTTTCTTTCATTCTTTATTTTCTATTTTTTTTTTTTTTTTTT
>VXAB01001868.1:128277-208340 GCA_013399175.1 Odontophorus gujanensis
TTTTTTTTTTTTTTTTTTTTTTTTGCAAAGCAGCCATGTGAGAGGAATAAAATAATTTTGAAGAGCATTATATGATGAGAATTTTGACAATGAGTGGAAGATTGTAATTACTCTCTTCCATTAGACTCAGTGGCTTTGGACAGATAAGCTGTATTGAAACGTGTGACCAGGGCATGGGATCATGGATTGTCTTTCACTGTTGTCATGGCGACAGTGATGCAGGTGGCCTATAACTGCCTGGCTGTCAGATCTTATACATCAAACTGGTGCTAAGTGAAAATATGTTAGAGGCACAGGGGGAAAAATTGCCAGCAGTGTTTATAGGATCAGGTGGAAGAGAGCTAGGCAGCTTTAAAAGCAGCTTTTTGTGAGTGCTGAAGATGGCTCGGGGATGATTCTTTGGAGTGTTTAGGCCTTCATATGAACAAAAAAGACAATTTCAAAGGGGAAAATATATACAAATATGTGGCTTTATTATGTCTCTGCCTCTTTCTCAAATCGAGATGATGATAGTGTTAGGTTTAGATAGAGCATAAATGGGAAGAAAGGTAAATACTTGCAGCTGGCAGCTGGACCATACTCTAGAACCTCAGCTGTAACTGAGGAAAATGTGATGCGTTTGCTGCTGCATCTCAGGGTGTAACTGCTAACGAAAGGTTGTTCAGATGTAGAGATGTTGAAAGGATATGGAGACTTGAACTGTGAAATAGCATCTTAAAGTCGGGATGTCTTACAGAAAATGTCTGTTAGATTTGCTCTGACACAGTTTCTTTCTTTTTCAGAGGAGTTTTATGGCTAGTGTTTGGTTTGTAGTCTTGTTCCGCGGAGTCCCAGATAGATTCTGACTCTCATCCCTTCCAAGGAGATGACACCTCTCCAGATGCTGACATCTGTAGAAGTTCCTGGCATTAAAATCAGTTCATCTGTGTAATTTTGCTTACTATCTCTGCCTTGTATGATATATTGACCTACCTTCGTTCTCTGCTGGAGACAATCTCTTTGCAAGGAGAACAGTCAAAGTGGTGGTTTAAAAAAAATTTAAAAAAAAGTTGAACTTGTACTCAAATCAAATGTGAATCCTTTGTTTCCTGCAACACGTGATCCATGGGAGTTAAGCTTTTGAGATGATTTTGATCTTGGTACTTTATTCTTATGTGAGGTGGAAATATTACTTTGTCTTCTTAGTTATGGGAGATCCAATTGAAGATTTGCCTGCCTCTCCATTGTTTGTTGAAACCTGTGTCTTAGTTTGGATACCACTTGGTGGTCTATCCAAAGCACTCTTCTCTCTTTTGGCTCAGCTGTAGATAGAAAAGTCAGTGTTGTTTCAGGGTATGCACAGAATAATGTGGTTTCTGACATTGTATCCTATATGTCATTTGCTCTGGTAGACTGCTAGTCAGCAGCTGATAACACTGGCAGAAAGTGATCTCATCTCTCAGAGGCAGTGAACGCTTGACAAGCCCCAGCCATCTGTTCATCCTGTCCCAGGGAGGTAGGTCTCCCTGTTTCAAATGCAACAGGAGCCATTCAGAAGGAAAAAGAACTCAAACCTCTCTGAAACTGGAAGTACTGAGGACTAAAAAACTACTAGAGAAAGTACAGTTGAAAGTAAGGCAGGCTTTTGAAAGAGTGCTTCTGATTTTGTACTTGGCTCAGTATTGTTTTTTTTCCCATAATATTGTGTCTTTTTCATGTACAACTGTCATCTTTGTAATCTTACCACCTTTTGCAGTATTGTGAACAGAAAGGTGCAAAAAAATTGGGATGAGCAGTTCTCAGTGTAAATGCAGTGGTCAGCAGTGAAGTTGATGTGGCTGAGACACGGTATCATGAGTCAGAAAACATCAGCCAAGTGATGTAAATATCTTGACTTTATCAATTGGAAAGCATGATCAATCTGATATGGCTATGATTTTCGTGGTTGGTTTGTTTGTTTTAATATGTGTGTAGTTAAACTTCCTGGCTTGGTGCTTTCTGACCTAGCATTCAGCTTCTCCACACACCAGAATCCAGCGCTACACGTTCTGGTTTGACATCTCACCGGGTTTTTAGAGGTTGCAACCGTTTTTATTGATAATAGGAAATTTTCTTGTTTGCCAAAGGTACCTACAGAGGGCTTAACTAGCACCTAATAGTGACTTTTGTATCTATTAAGAATACTATTGGTGTAGGGAGTTATTTAATACTTAAAATCAATTTGCAAAAAGAAAAGCAAGATCTGTCGAAGATGCGTTGTAAGAAGAAAATGCTGACCTGGATGAGAGTGGAAGGCTTCTGTATTCTTTCCCTTTCTGGTAACTTTATCATTTTTTTTTCTTTACCATGTGTACTCCTTGACCAAGGTAAGATGTGTGCCTCTGTTCTAAGGGTTTCTGTGTTCTAGACTGATACGTGACAAGACAGAAGTGAAGGATGGAGGTCCTTTGGTTTAGCACAGGGCTCTGGACGAGCAACATGTTCTTTCTTCTCTCTATTCTTGTCTAGCATGTTTGCAAGAGAATGGGTTTTTTTTGTTTGTTTATTTGAGTGTAGTTTTGAGAGAGTACTCTTGGTGGTTCAAGCACATGAAAAGGGGTCTTGCACTTAGGCTTCTATTTCCAGCTTTGCTGCTGCTGAGCATTAAAACATGAATGAACCAATCCTGTGAGCTTTGGTTTCCTGCGCTTTAAAACTGAGATCAAACAAGGACTGTAAAAGGTGAAATAGTGTTGCTAAAACTTTGAGTTCCTTGCCTCAGAAGCATTGTTGAGGTGCATCTTTGCTACTGCTTAAGTATGTTATGGACTGAAAGCTTATTTAAAGTAGTAGCGTTCTCTACCAAATGCTGAATGTTAGGTAATGGTACTTGAGTGACTCGATAGGCATCCCAGTAATTCACGAGTTTGCCTGCAGCACGTGTTTACTGATGGCAAACATTGAACTGAGACTGTAGTTTCATCTGTGGTTCTCTCCAGAAGTGCTGTGGCGCCTTTAGCTTTCATTCATGCCCCAAATGCATTCGATTTTCTCGTATAAAGACTTACATCTTTCAGTACAGTTTTGAGACCATCAGAGCAAAAAAGCCCCAGATGCACGTACAAGGGTTTTCTAGCTTGTGAAGAAAAGAGTGTATTTTAAGATGATGCCTTAATTCATGTGCTTGAGGTGCTTCATTGTTTTTTTAATCATAGGTTGTTGGTACCAAATTAGCATTTGTAATAGGTTTAACATTAGTATTCAGGAAAAGTCTGGGTAGGAGGGGTTGTTTTTGTTTTTTCAGTGGTTTTTGTTGTTCTTTTTCTCTCGAAGCTGGAACACAGAGGTGGTTTGATGTGTATGTTTACTGTAACTGTGCACAACTTTAAAGTGCAAAAATAGGTGCAGCAGTGTAACTGCTAGAACTGTTTCCTGACAAACAAGATGGTCTGGCTGGTGAACGATGCTCTTGTTTCTGGTGTTGCGAATCTGATAGTGCCGTCTGGAGGTTAATTTGGAAGTAACCACACAGGCTATGGGCTGGGCAGAGTTATTACCTCATTATCCATTGCTCAGGGTTAGCTGTAAGGGTTTGACCATCTGTGCTCATGCAGAGAGGAGGAGGGAAGTGGACAATACAGTTTACATATTTCAATCTGATAGGGATCCTGATCAAGGCTGTGGTTCACTGCAGAATGACAGATCCCTCTGGTTTTCTGTCGTCTTTTCAGCTCAGAAGAGTGACAGCAGCCAGTGCTTGATATAAAACATGCTTTTTAAAAGGCAGTTGGTTGGATTGCTTTCTGTTTTGAAAGTAAGCAATGCTTCTGCATCCCGGTTTATCTGAAAATTGGGGGGTCTTGGCTCTCAAAAACAGTTTAATCATACTCTCTGTCAAAAAATAAAATAATAATAAAAAAAACCTAAATGGAAATACTGTTATTCAATCCTGAGGATTTTTGGGTATGACGCTAGTAAATAAAGAATAAGAAACCACTTGAACATCAATCCCTGCACAAACAAGCTGTAGCAGTGTTGTGGCTGTTGCAGTCACAGCAGTATGTGCTGCTTTACACTACCGGTAGAAACACAGAAGCTATATGGTGCTGTATCTAAGTTCAGTGTGGTCCATTTTGCTGTTTTAACCCTTAGGAAATGTTTTTGTAACGCCTTGCTCCCTGCCCATCCTTTGAATGCAAAAGATATTTGCTTAGTGAGGTGAAGGATGATGTGTCTCACGGAGGCTCCTGGTGCCAGCTGCTGGCCCGGGAAGAGAGCCTAGTGGGATCCAGGGGCTCTGAACCTGAAGCTGACCACCACCAGGATGCTTGTCTGCCATGGAGGAGTGTCTGTGTTTGGGAGTGAGCTGTGTTTCCTGCCTCCCTGCAGATCGCGAATCATCTATTTTGGATCTTGGAGGGTTTCTTTCCCCGCTCTGTGCAAAGCCTCCCTCCCCTTCCTGCCGCCTCCAGCCATGCTGGCCAGGCGCTCTCTCATCAAATCAACTGCTGAAGAACAATGGCTTTTGCGGAAGTCATGTGCACACTTTGTTTGTCTAATGAAGATATCCCTAGCTGTACTAGCTGCCCCAATAAATGCAACATCATACCTGTCCTTTTTGGGTGGATAGAAGTAAGTTTGGGCTCTGATACAGTGCAACAAGAGAGATGAAATGGCATGAGGGTCCTCTCTCTGAGTATCTCTACTTTGTGTGCTGCTTGGGGTGAAGGGATGACCTTTTGTCTGCCTGGAAGTGCCCCTTGCGTGTTAGACGATGCTGGGAATAAGCACAAGTCAGGTGTGCTGAAAGATGAGGCTTTACAGAGGCCACTGTGGGCACTCGAGGAGTGGGAATCAGAGGTTTAATTCCCTAATATGCATTTTTAGCCTCTGAGATCATTTAGTACTTTACTGTATTGGAGCAGACACTATTTCCTGCATTAAACAGTTCGTATGCAGTGTGCCTGCCACATTCATTTGCAGCTGCTTAGCATGAGCCTTCGTTCTAAGACACGTGCCACTTAAACCAAGTGACTGCATCTATTGCCAAGAGCCTTAAATCCACTCACGGTTAGTGTACTTTCTGCGCACTTGGCTCAGCTTAGTCTAGCTTGTTTACAAAGAGATAAGGCAATGCATGCACTGCTGGGGCTGTGCTGACATAGGAAATGAGCCACTGGATCTGTCTCCATTAAGCAGATCCATGCTCCCTTGCACAAAACAGTGAGGAAAGGCTGGCTGTTGTGAACGGTGAGCCCTCACTTTGACAAGCACCAGATGGTCAGACTTCCTTCAGAATTACTCCTGGTTCAGCTGCACCCTTTCCTAAAGTTTCATTGTGTCGTCGTTTTTGTTGTTTGGTTTTGTGTTGGTTTTTTTTTTTCCACTTGGAGTGTTCGGGTCTCCCTCTCTCATGCCACCCCCTGTCCCCTTTGTCCTGGCAGCAGTGCCAACAGGGGCACGCTGTCAGCTCGCGTGCGCCTGTGCCGCAGCACAAAGGGGATGGGAGCATACGCTTCCAAGTGCGTGCTGCTCCCGGTCAGCGTGGGCCTGGGGCCAGCTGGGGGAAAGCCAGAGCTATTCACATGTTAACATGAAGCTGGCAGCACGGTACAGGCTTGTGTGATTTACTCCGGCTTTAATGCAGCGAGTGTAGGTAAAAATTACAGTGAAGCAGAGTTGACGCATGTTCTGTGTCTCAGAGTTTGTGCGCTCCTCAAACACCTGCACTGATTCTCGTGCTTCAGTAGGACATCGTCAATGTGATGGATCCCCTCTATGACATTTGATTTTCAAACCTTTCTGCAGTTTCCCTGTTGCTGCGGTTTTTAACTTCCTTGTCTTGTTAGAGCATCGAGAGCTTGGCCAAAGCGCACGGCTCTCTCACATCGAGGACTGTACAGAAGGAGTACTGTGCCAGGTATGAAAGGAGACTAACGGATGGGTTGCAGGCAGAGAGCCAAGCGTCAGTGGCAGGACATGGAACGAGATGATAGCACTGGTCTCGGTGTATTGGCCCCTTGGCTTTCAGAACCATTCCAACAACTGGAAGAAAAATTGAGGGTTTATGGAGAGGGACTCTGACAGGCGTGAAGAAGTGCACATTCAGGAGCTTGAGGAGATTTGTTTGAGAGTTTAGCAGGTGGAGAGAGGTCGGCGCCTGCCGTGGGCAGATCAGAAACGAGAGTCTGAATGTGAGATGGAAGGGAGAGAGGCTGTGAATTGCCTTCAGTATGGCTTCTGAAGGAGACGAGAGCTGGGAAAGGCCAAAGATGATCTGCAGTGCGACCAAAACGTGCCAGCGGAAACACATGCCACTTTGCAACGCATTTAGGGTGGGTGTATTGGGGCTGGACAGCATGCAAGGCAAAACAGAGCAATGCTGCTCCGTTGCCAAAGGTGGAGGACACTTCTCCAGACACAGACTTTTGTGTAAGTGCCTAAATGCATTTCTGGGAACTTTTAGAGTATTCTGCCTTTTATAGACGTGAGTGAATGAAGTGTTTTAAAACAGAGTTACAGGGCTGGAATAGAAGTGAGTAGATGTACTGAGTGTGCATGGCAAAGCTGGAAATCCTTGCGACTTATATTTGCTGGGAAAAATAATTCTCCTGAGATCTCTTGAGAGAATAAAGGATGAAAAACAGGAAAGTTGTCTCTGAACTGTATGTTTTGGGACAACAGCATGGAGAATCTTTTTAACAGGCGTACTTGGTGTGTTTGCAACTTCACAAGTGTGGTAGTCAATTTGTACATGAGCTGAAAAATTACACTTTCTTGGGGTTTGACCTTACGTTCTTAATTTTCTTCTAATAGCGTTTGCAGTGTACAGTGTAGTGCTGCTTTGCTTATGGGAATCAGAGTAAGGTATCTCTTTGTTTGTGCATGTGCTTTAACTATTGGGATTTAAGAAATGTTCTGTCTACTGGGTGTAATAAGCACTGCTAGAGTTGATGTGTTGCCAGAGAGTGAGATGAAGTATGTAGCACAGACTTCATTTTGGTGCCACTTCTGCCTTCATAGCCTCGTTGTCCTCCATCAGCACCCACAGCCTCCACCTCCATCTGATCCTGTCTTTGCAGAACTGGAATAATGTGTGAAAACAGAGTTTAATTAGAGATCAATGTTCAGACTTCTTCATTTCGGCTGAGGCTACCATACCTGTATTCTGCATTGCTGACTCCTCCTAGGGTGCACTGGTTCTTGTCAGTGCTACATTGCAAAATACCATTCCAGTCCTTTGAAGTGCATGGAGTGATGGAGTCAGGTTATAAGTACTCTTAGTAACACACATAGTAACTGGAAAACTAGATAGTTGTTGTGTGTTTAGTCCAAGGGCTTCTAGTAGACACGCTTTTTTCTGAGACTTCGGTCCAGATATCTTGGGGAAAGGCAGCACTGTGCTTGAGCTGGAGTCCTACATCAATCCTATACAATCAAGCTATTTTGGTTACATCTTAAGCTACGCGACCATGAAGATAAACTGTAAGGCTGCAGCAGTAGATGCATAATGGGAAACAGCAAGCAGAAAATGGTGGCAGGGAGATTTGAGCAGCAGCAGAAGCTGGTGACACGCAAAATAAGAGATTGAGATGGGGGGAAAATCAGAAAACAGGCTAAACCTGAAACTGAAATATAATCCAGAAGGTGCCAGCCACCAGACTTCTCTCAATTACAAGGTAGGTGAGTGCTCTCTGCCTCTGGAAATCTGGTAGAATGCTTACTGTCAAGATGTAAAGTACATGCAGGGTGCTTCTGCCTGCTGGAACAATTAATGATTACTGTTAATTAAGCTAACTGACCAGTGGGAGGGAAACTGAATTGTATGCATTTGCTGCTGTTTTAGATGATATATGCTTGCGTGAGCAAGAGCCAGGAATTCAGTGGGGTTTGTCTTGGTTGTTTTTTTTTTTCTAGTTCTACATTCAGATGATTGGTGCCACTCAGCCAAGGCCGTAGTCTATCTCAGTTGGGAGTAGCCAGCACAGCCCTCATAACATAGCCAACCAAGCAATTGTTTTGTCTATTGTTAGTGCTGTCTGGTGTTCAGATAGCATAATTCTCTGAGAATTCAGCATAAGGGGGGATTGTTTATGCAAAGATGGTGGTGACGGATACTAAAACAATGAATTAGGATATGGTTTAGCGAAGGTCTAACATCCTTCTAGAAAACTTCACTTGGGGAGGGTGTTTCATATCTGCTGGTACATGATGGATAGGTCCTGTGTGTTATTCAGGAAGCAGTCAAGTCTGGCTAGGATGGTAGCGTGTACCTCCCCTGGTTTGCTTAGCAGGAGTACTGCAGAGAAGGAGGAGGAGCTGCAGGTTTCAGTCCAAGCTTGAGAAGATGTGGTAGAGTCAACTATGAATGCATAATAATGCAGCTGCTCTGCTGATGGGAAACTGAGCCCTTACGGCCAAGGCCACAGAGTTGCAAGAGGAAGGACAAGCCTGGAGCAGAGCAGAGGGACAGAGTCACCTGGAGCCAGCCTTGGTCCTCAGCTGCCATCCGGGCTGTCTTGCTGTGTCACTTTGAGAAGCGGTGGCAGTTAGTGAATTCATCCCAGATGATTCCAGCAGGCTTTCCTCCCCAGGCTGTCATTCAAACTGTCTTAAGGAATTCCCTCTGTGGAACTTCTCCACCTAGCAGCTCTGATCCTTGGGTCAAAACCACTGTTCCACTTTTATGAGTGCAAAGAAAATGTGTATTTTGCAAGTGCAGGTTTAGAGTTTGGCGGAACCAGACTGGTAAGTGAAGAAAAAAGGCTGCCTTGCAATTTGTAGCACAATAAGCTATACTTTAATAGTTGAGAATTGCAGAACACAAGGTCAGCCAAGCCAACGTGAAGCGAAACAGAAGGCCAGCATGCTCTGCGTGGTAGTGGGCTCAGGAGAACACCCGAGGAGCTGTGTGGCCTGTGGTGGTGGGAGGTTTTGTTCCTGGCACCCTCTTTCAAAGCCCCATTTGCTGTCTGGCTTAACATTTTTGTTCCTGGTGATAAATGGGAGGCCTCTATATCACCATTGTGTTGCGACTCAGTGAAGGGGGAGGGGAGAACTTATTCGCCATAGAAGTTTCTTTTGGCTTGGAGACAAAAGGAAAAAAGAGCAGTTTGCTGGCTCTGCTTAGCAGATAGAGAGCCAGTAACTGATCAGCTTATTAATACAGAGGGTTTCAAATAATACAGCCAGCCAAAAAAAAAAAAGCATTTAAAAACACTTTAAAAGAAACAAAAGGGAGGGCAAATTACTTCTGTGTTGGCCTTCAGTTAATGATAGTCCTCACACTAGCTGCTTACGTTTTAGAAGCTGCTTTGGCTTGTTGAAGTATCTTTTCTCCAAGGAGAGAGGTGCTGATAGCAGTGGGAAATAAGCTTGCACATACACACAGCTTTAGGTGCACGTGCTTTTCCTAACTGGGAGCTGCAATCTGGGTTTGAGCAGACTGCGGTCTTCCGTTTCTTTTCTGTTGACTAGTTAGAAAGAAAAGGCAAACAGCGTGTTGTTGTTTCGATGTGTTTTTGTTCAGATTTCCTTCAGTTAGCATAGGGGAACATGCTGCTAGATACACTACGGAGAGTTTATTGCCCTGTGATTGCAGCTCCTCAGTGACAAACAACCTTTTCTTCACACACTCTCTGAAGTAGGAGGTAGCGTTTGTTCAGTACTTGCTGGCTCTTTGTATCCCATTCCATTTGTGCAGTCTGAGTTGCCCGCAAAACAATTTTTTCTCTCACTCATGGGAAAACCCATGGAAATGCATCTTGTCAGCAAATAAAACCCATGATTCCGTACATCTGACTCCTCCTGGCTGCGAAGATCAGAAGGAATCCTATTCAGTTACAGAGGCCGTGCTGAATTAGAGCTAGCTGGAGTGGCTCTTGCCTGTCCTCAGGGGTGGCTGCTGCTCCTCGCATGGTGATGAGATGTCACAGAGCAGGCTGACAAATGGAGACTGAGCTGACTTTCCTGTCAACCTGGAAGACTGATCCCTGAGCTCCAAATACCAGCAAGTGTGCAGACTGTTTGACGAGCTGAAACTCCTCGAAAACTGGGTGGTAAATTCCAGTTGTGATGCATTGCAAATAGGCAGGCTTTAGCCTTTAGGGATGTGAATTCATTAAGTATTGATGAACTTGCATGGTACTAGCTTAAGCTGCATCGTCTAGGAAGCAAAGCAAGAGGTCTGAAGAGGTATAGTAAATGCTGTGTCTTCTCCTCCTTTGCCGAGCATGCACTCACTCAGCTGTTACCCTCCAGCGTGTCACCATTTGCAGCCCAGGCCCCTTGTTCCATTCTCTTTTTTCTGAGCCGAGTCCCTTCAGCATGCCCAAATATGCTTTTGGTCTCCCAGCCAGACTTCCTTTGCCTTCCCCAACTGCCCATTCCTCAGTCTTTCTCCGTGAGTGCCTTTTTGACCCTGTAGCTGCATTCCACTTGAGCTTCCTGTCAGGCTATCCTTTGTCTCCTCTGTACCTCATACGTTGTGACGTGTGCAGTAAAACAAAATGAAGCCACTGTCCCTGGAGCATGACTTGCATGGCTGCTTCTCTGCAACAGACCCACCTCTACTTCCTCCAGGTTCAAATTTTGGCCTTTGGTGCTGGCATCTTTTGTGGCAATGGTTTAGCCACAGCCTACAGCTGTAAGACCAGTGAGCTGATTGATGTGTTATCACCCCCTGAAGATACTGGGTGTGTTTCTTGGCATCTCAGAAAGCTATTGTTGAGTCTCACATCATGCCACTTTGAAATTTTATTGGCATATTTTTTCCCTGCCTTTGCTTCTTCCTGTGCAGAATGCAGCAGCAGGAATAGATGCATACAGATTTTTCATTCCTTATTCTTTGAATTTTCATTCCTTATTCTTTGAATGTGCAATTCACGTTGCTTGAATGCCTTCACTGGGTGCTCCCTTTGCTATTGACATCAGGCACAGAACAGTTGCTTTTATGGCTAAGGTCCTTCCCAGCCTTGTCCTCGTCGTCTCGCTTAAATACCTCAAGGCTGTCCCCTCCATCTGCTGACCCACCTTGCAGGCTGCACCTCCCCTGGCACAGCCTGGGCCTTCCCTGTTGGCGGGGAGCTCAGGGCTGCATGCTGCCTGGGCTGCTGGTGGCACACGTGGCTGTGGAAATGCCAGCAGTAATTGGTGAGATGAAGCAGGCTGCAAGGAGCCAAGTGCCCGGTGACAATTACCGCGTGCGTCCTCCAGCATCACGAGACCCCCCTTTGGTCTCTGCTTTCAAGGGGCTGCAGTGCCTTAATTGGAGTGCTTTGCTGCGAGCGTGTCTCACTTGGCTTCTTGTCTGATTCCCCCTTAGTGGGGAGGTGGGGGAAGGCTCCTCTTTGTTGAGGTGGTTGTTTATTATTAAATCCTATTGAAATGGGTGTCATTTGTCATGTCTTCTCCTAGGATTGACTGGATGCCTTTTTTTTTCTTTTTTTTTTTCCTCTCTTAAATGTAGGAGCTATTAGGGGAGAAATAATACAAGGTACACATAGTGTTAGCTGTGAGTTAGAAGTGGGTTTTAGTATTCCTGACAAGCTGTAGGTCTTGATGCTTTCAAATAAAAAACGTATATTTCACACTGACCAGCATAGAGAACAGTGTATTTCTGGAATATCTAAAGAGTGATGTTATACTGATAGACCACTAAGACTAAACATATGTAGACATTTTTCTTGTATATACGTAATTTATCCTTAATTTGGCAGTTAAGTTGGTTTTTGAGATTCGGCAGCTCTTATATAGCACTGATTGACACGAGGCATAGCGTGGCACACTGGGTGGGTTCTGCAGTGTGCTTCCATCCTCCTGACTTGCAGTACGAACTGTGGGAATTGCTAGCTGATGGTGGTCATAGTGACAAGCCCAACTCCTTCCTGACATGGCTTTAAAGGCTCTCCTCTAAAGAAGAGCATCCGTGATCAAGTGGCTGCTGCTACGGCAGGACAGATGGGGCTGTTGTGACTGAGGCGTGGTTAGTGTGAGCAGGTAGTGTTGTAATGCTGGCACGTAACAAACTGTAGAAAATGCGGGTCGGGTTTACACGTGGAGAAGTAACGCACTGCATAAAAGATACCAGGAGCTCCCGTTGCCAGGAGTGTTTCAGTGTGAAGGGCTATAAAGCAGAGAAACAACGGGGATAAAAACTCCAGGACAAGACAGTAAAGCTGCAGCAGTAAGAGGTGTGCTGTCAGGCTCCACATCAAAGCAGTGACACTAAGTGCAGCATCTCAAACTGAGTGTGAAGAGCTGGCAAAGTCAGCCAGAAGGGCAGTAATGGCCCCATCCGCCTGCTCATGTAAACAGTTTGTAAATGGCACAGGACACAGCTTGCAGGAGTGAGTCTGTGAGGACTCCAAGCGATGGCCTTTTGGTTTGGAGTTGTTTTGTTTTCGGACATGTTCACTGGAAAGGTTGTCTTGAGTTTTAACACAGGATTTCCTTCGAGAAGTCAGTACGGCTGGCCCGTTCCTATGGCTTGTTTTATGCTTTCCAATAGCTGTCTTCAGAATGGGATATAGTTACGCTGGCCTGCCAAGCACCGTCTCGTTATCTTCTCATCCTTTAATTACTAGGCTGGACAGGTCATTGTTTGGTGGGAGGCTGCTAATACAGCTGATTGTAGGAGGAGAGGGTGAAGTGATAATTTTACTGAAGAGCATGCCACTCATACCAAGTGTTAAGGTCTGGGTACCTACAGCTTAAATGCTGTGTGTCCACATCCAGGTGTCGTAGTAGCATTCACTTAACGGTGACAGACTGGAACCAGTTTACACAGAGCTTCTGTTTCTAAGAGAAGTACAGAATGAAACTATCCTTGCACACTCCTGACCTCGGGCTGTTCTGCAGCTTGAAGCAGGCTCAGTGTTACTTATGCGGTCCAGTGGCACAATATGCAAGCTAGGGTAACTGGCCAAGATCCCAAGCTGTCGTCTCCTGCGTGGCCCTGGGCTGTTTGCTGCACTTCTGCTGTACAGGTGGCTCAAGCAGCAGCTAGCCCATGATGCTTTCCCTAGAAAAAACGTGTAAATGATCACTTCCAACCCAGCTCCAGGTGCAGCCATTGTATTTTGTCCCACTAAATTCTCTCTCTAGTGTCAGTTTGCAACTCCCATCCTACTTTGCACCGTGTTTCCATGTGCTGATAAAAGGCTGCTGTATGTACTCCTCCTGTTCATGGACAATTCACTTGAGTGAATGAAACTGCGTGGTTTCCAAAGCTCTCTGGGTTAGATTGGTGTATGGAACTTCTTTTATCTAGAAGGTATTAATGTTAATGTGATGCCCGACATCATGAAGGCTCTTTTTCAGGAAACAAATGAGAATATCATGTTGCTGCTACTAGAGTGCAGAAACTAGTTGAAAAGAACTTAAAATAAGAAGTTAAGATAAAATAATCCATTGACTTTCAGTACAAGAAAGACTAGCTTCTCTCTTAGAGCTGTTCATAACCATACGCTGTTCTGTCCCATTCCGAGGATCTGATCCAGGAAAAATACATGAATTAAGATCCTAATTTTTTTCTCCATGTCAGCAGAGCATTTCTTCTTCCCTCAGTTTCATGCTACTGAATGTGTTTGGATGCTTACATGAAGAAAAGCATTACACAGAATGGTGGTACCCTCATAGTGAATGGGGGAGAAAGGGGAGGGTAAGGAGAGAGGGGGGGAAATGCTTAAATGATCGGGTGTGATTATTTGTGCAGGCTAGAGAAACAGCTTGGAGAGGGGGAAGGAGGCTCAGAATGAGTCATGCTAGCAGAGTGAAGTACTTGGCTTTTGAATGGAAGCTGGAGACCAAGATGGATGAAAAGAAGATAAAAAGAACTGTTTTTCTTCCCCAAGAAGAAAGCAATTTCTTCCAAAATCATATTAGAAAATCCACTGGAGGGCTGATGAGCCTTGAAGAGCTCAAGAGGCTCAAGGGACAATCAAGAAGTGAAAATGAGAATGTAAAATATTTTTTACACTGGTCTTCCATACCGAGGATATCTCTTGAGCGTAACGTTACTTTTGGTTCACGTAAAGAGTTGGCAGGAGTAGAGAGACTTACTTTTAATAAGATCTCATTGAATCACATGATTTAGCAGACAATAATAAAAGTAAGGAGAATTGAACTCTGCTTGCAGTTTTACCCCATTACACCCTGATCTATGCTTCATTTTCTCAGTCTTCAGAATGGAACCTCTTTTTAATGGCTTTCTTTTTTTAAAGCATTTTGAGATTGGGCAATATGTATATATAAATGTAGAACGATTAGCAATTTTAATGTTTGGACTATTAACGTATGATGCTGGTAGTTAGCTTCTTTAATATTAACTGAATTACCTCCAGGAAAAAAAAAAAAAAAAAAAAAAAAAGAGAAAATAAATAAATAAATAAAACAACCTGCAAATAAATGTGATTTAATTAATTGTTGCCAGAAGAATCTGAAGGATTGCCACAGTTCTTTTGGAGGTGGAAAGANCTGAACTACCTAAAAAAAAAAAAAAAAAGAAAAAAAAAGAGAGAAAATAAATAAATAAATAAAACAACCTGCAAATAAATGTGATTTAATTAATTGTTGCCAGAAGAATCTGAAGGATTGCCACAGTTCTTTTGGAGGTGGAAAGATGATAAGGGTAATCCGGGAAATTATAATCTTAAGACCCTCATTTAGGTGCCTCAGGAAATTGTTGAGGGAGTCATTAAAGATGTCATTCAAAAGCAACAGAAGTGCAAACCACCATAGCTTTGTGTAATTAGATGGCGATGCCCAAAGATGAAGTGAAGCCAGGCAGGTAATAAATGTCTGTTTGTCCAAGTATTTGCGAAATAGTTGTGTGAAAGCTTTTTCAAGAAGCTCAGTGGTGGGGCTGTCTTCTTCACATGAAAAAGTCAGCAGCGATTATGTCTAGATCTGCGCCATGCTCGGAAAATAGCCTTCTTCTGGATGCAGTTTCAGTGAGTGCAGGTCTGTTGGCTTTCTGGTTAGACACAAGTTAAAACCAACGTATTGTGGTGTTATTTTGTGTTGTGCTGTGCCGTTTCAGGATGGAGTTTTATTTAGTTGAACCTTCTGATGTAGGTAGTGGCCATTGGCAGCTGAGTGTCTGCCAAAAGGAGGCAGAGTCGGTCTTCCACAAGTCCTGCGTTATAACTTTCTCATTTCTGACAGGCAATGGTCAAGTGTGTGTTCATTTCTCTTATTTTCAGCTAAGATCTCCTTACATAAAAGCCATTGATAGATTTGCTGACTACTGATGTGTTCAGCCATGGACAGGAGGAATGAGGGTTAGTAGATGGCAAGAGAACATGGGTGCATTTCTATAGTTTGTGTGCAGTTGATAAAAAAGAACCTGTAGCAAGGTTCTGTCTGTTTGGCATGGTTTTTCCTGCCTGTTACAGCAGAGTTCCCCTGGATGCATGCTTGTCCATGGATCTGATTTTGTCTTTAGGCAAGAAATGAGGACTTAGAGGCACAATTGAAGCCGTGCCTCCAGATGTGAGAAGCTAATGCATTCAGAAACTGTTTTAGTGAACACTCTTGAATATAAAGGAGATTCATTGGGGAAACACAGCAGGAATTCTTTATATTCTGCAGCTCCCCAGTCCGCTTCTTTCGCTTGTGCAGCAAATCCCATTGGCCAGCTACTCTCAGGCTATTTTTTTTCTATGGGAGCAGTCACTTTGGTTTATCCCCTTGTTGCCATGGCTTCTGCTTTAACTTTACTGCCCCTGTAGACTTGTTGGAGTGGGCCTTCAAAGGAAAACTTCCCATTTTAAAGAAAGGCACCTGGCAATAAGTGAGGAGAGGCTTAGTGTGGGAAATGTAAATCTGAGAGAAGGAGCAGTAGTTCAAACGACTTCAGCCGAGGACATTTGATGACGATATGCTCTGTTTGCTGGTGTAGGGAGGGCACATGCTGCACATCTATGGGACTGAGGAACACAGCATTGTGTTTTTGACTTCTGGATGGCTGAATTGGAAAATACAGGCTCTGCTAATAAGCATGGCAGTGGAATGCAATCTGTGCTGTAACTCTGTGCTTACAGCAATGCTGCAGCAGTGGGATTGGCTCCTGGGCCCCGGGAAGGTGCACTGAAAGGGCACGGTGTGCTCCCTTGCCAGGCAGCACTGTGTGTGTGTGTGTGTGTGTGCGCACATCTGGCGTCATCTACCTCCACCCAAACACCAAAGTAGGCCTCAGAGCAAGGAGCCACCTGTTTGCATTGCACTGTACCCTTCAGTTCAGGACAGTTGCTTCACAGTCTGTATATATGTTAGTTGAGTGGAGGGTTCTTTTGTTTTTGCAGTGCAAGTCAAAAGGAGAAGACAGATAGACTGAGAACCATGGCTCTCAAGAAGACCTAGTTGATGTGCAACTATGTGACTTAAGTTCTTTAAAGGGAGAGTAATAACAAGTAGTAAAAATTGTTCTGTAGACTGTGCTTTGCCCTAACTTGCCTGCCAGTTGGCCTTCAGTGCTGTGTTACAGCTGGCTGTTTCTGTGCAAGGAATCATCAGTAACAGAAGCTGTCTGTATTACTGCAGTGAAACAGTGGTATTTCTCAGAACAAGACATTCTGAAAAGGAAAAACAACTTTTTTTTTCCGTTTCTAATGTATTTCCATTACGGTGCTTATAAATGTTAATTGTACAGTAGCAAGTGTGAAATAGGAAGAAGAAACAGGGAACATGGTTCTTAAAAGAGGAAGAAAAGCATACATCTAATTAGATCTGACTCCTGTCAGAGTTTTGCCTGGTTAGAGCTAGAAAGCTGAGAAGCATTGCTTTCCAAGTTATTTAGTTCTCCTCTGTCTCGTTCTTCTTCTCATGATTCATATTCACATTTACCTGGGAAGTAAAACGAAGCATGATTTTGAAGCACTAGGCTAAATTCCTCCTGATATAATCGTGGTGGAATCATGCCCATGATGAATTTGGACCAGGCTTTCTATACTTATTGAAAGAGAAACGAGAATCTAACTGAGAAGGGAAGCATGGAAAGAATATCTGAAATAGCACAGCATCACCAACAGCCTGTCTGAAGCATTTCTATTTGTCTTTTCTCTCAACATTTTATACTGATTACATCTGTGTTAATTACAGACATTGCTTTCTTCTTCCCTGCAAGTGAACCACTGCACAGAATTTATGAATTTATGTGAATTTATGTATTTGCACAGAAATATACTTAGTGTATTAAAAACTTTGTTTGTAACCCTGTTTAATGAAAAAGCTAAGGATTCCTTACAGCCATGGATGTATGCTATTTAATCAGGTCTTTAACATTTGTAAATTGAAAGAAAATAATTTGGATTGCTAGTTTTGCTTTCCAAATAGGGACATTTTTATATGAGATATGCTTGGTGAAAGCTGTGTCCTCTTGGCAGGTCAGACTGCACTCACAAGTGTGAGCAGTTCTTCAGCCAAAAAACTAACCCACAGCAAGAGACAGTGAAAACCGACAGAGTAAATCTAGGCTTCTAGCACGAAATGTTGGAGTAGTAAAGTTTCGTGTATCTTTACCACTTCAAAAGCATAGCATGCATATTGCTACTTGAGTAACTGCACGTAATGGAAATTGCATCTGCTAATAGGGATTTAGTCATGCAAGGAGCTGATGGTTTGGGGAAGCTCTCAGTAGTGAGACTTAAGCTATCATCCAGTTTCGTGAAGCTGGATCGAGATATTCTTGTTCTGCAGCAGAGGTGCCCACAGTTGCTGTTCTTCAGGATCAGCAGTTGCGCTTCGGTTTCACATCCTACCTTAATCTGAATTAAAGTTCAAGTCCAGGCAGGTCCTTTCATTGGAGAAAACGGAGCAGACAGAAAACCAATTATTTGCCGTATGTGATTAAACTGCAGTTAATTTTGACATATATACACCCTTGCGCAGATCTTCCTGTTATAGAGAGGTCATAGGATTTATCATTAGGAAGTGGAAGCGTCGCATTCCCGGCCATACCTTTGGAAGGATGGAGCTTCATGTCCCAGCCTGATCCCAGCTCTTCCCAGGCATCTTCGTGACCACAGCTGAGGCCTGGCAGCAGGCACAGCTCCAGTGCAGTGCTTGCTGCAGCCCCTGGGGACATACAGGCCTGTGACTCCTGCAGTACTGCCAGCTCCCCCACAGTCAGCCCCGTGCCTCTCTGTCCCTGAGGGGCAGGTGCTGCCCTGCAGCAGCTGTTTGCCTCACTTGCTGAAACATTCCCCCCTCTGTAATGGCACCAGGGCGAGCTGCAGTGCTGCTCCAGACTTGTTCTGGCCAGTTTACGCAGCCAGCCTGTTCCTAGAGATGCATTCCTGTGGCTGCCTGAAGCTTCACAGGAGGAAAAACCCTCTTGAGCTCTCCCCGCCTCCCCAAGCTTTTCATTGGCAAAGGTCAGATCATCTTCTCCTGGCTGTTCCCTAGTCTCGTGTTCTCTTTTCTGGCACAGCACAGGAGGGAAAAAAACACCTTTTATTTAAGTGTGTGAACCCAGTGTGCGTTTATAATGGAAGCTGTGGAATGAGAAATGGCAATATATGTCTCCCAAACTTTGGAAAAAGAAAACAGTTTTCTTTCTACTCTACCCTGCTCAAATTTAACACTTTTACACACACACACACACACACACACACACAAAGAAAGAAAGAAAGGTATTTGGAATGAAAGGAGAGCTAAGCATAAGATCCTGCAACTTGGCCTGTGGCATTAAGAAAACAGAATTTCTTCAGAGTGCTGTGCTGCTTACAGAGTTGTTAACACAGGTTGCTTATGAAGGTGCAGATGACTGACAGGTCATTTGTATGCTGTGAGCCAGGAAGGTGGCCTTGCCCTCAATTCCTTGTTGTTTGGGGTTGTCAATAGTGAAGATAAAGCTCCCCTCCTTCCTCTGTGTTCTTTAGGTCTGCATTCAGTGCAACTGCTTACTCTCTGCTCGTGATGGCTTGTGCAAATTCATGCCTACAGAAAAACGAAGACAGTGACTCAGCAGACCTTACTCGTGCAGATGATTGGGAAGATGACGTATCTCATTCACAAGGAGCCTGTGAATACGATGCTCGAGAGGGATCTATAGCCCCGTGTTAGGCTGCTGGGTGTTTCAGGCCAACCGCATTCAAATAGCTGGAAATGCTTGCTGAGGGGTGTTGCGGGGGAAGGTCAGGCAGGATTGATGGATGAGTACTGTTAAAGTGGAGACAGCCATGTTCCTTGGGAAGAAAGCTGCTGTGAATCATAAGTGTGGAAGTGACATACCGGTGCACAGTGCTGGGGCATAATTCTGCTCTGAAGCTATGGAAAGCGGGTTCAGCTCCTGGGCTTGCTTTCTCTGTAGTAGTGTCTTATGAGGGAGCTACATCCTGTTCCTGATCATGAGCAAGCCTGGCGGAGCCACTATAATGAGGAGCAGCAGCATGAAGAGTCTGGGTGCGTGTTTGCCTTGGGAGTGGAGTGTTGTGTGAGCATACGGCCCGTGCATGGGATAAAACTCAGATGTCAAAAGAAACTGCCCTTTCAGCAGCAATCACATAACACGACTCTCACTTTTAGGAAGGCCCTGTAACCAGCACAGCACCATAAGGTACTGCTCAGTTTGCCTTTTGCCCTTCTGTAGGATGTTTGCTGTGCTTTGTGGTGTTGGCAGCACACAGCAGGAGCAGGTCAAGTAGTTCTGTCCCGATGCTATGGTGCACCAACCCTGCAAACAGCTCAACCACCATGACTAAAAGTTTTGCCAGGAAACAGATTGGATCCTTAACAAGCAGGTGTTTTATGAGCTGATAAAAAATGGTCTCAAAGGCCAGGAATCAACCTCACAAGCAGAGAGAACAGAAATGATCAGTGGATGCTTCTCCTGCTGTTGAGAGTCAGAAATCAAACTGAGACTTTAGTGCAAAGAGGGTTAAAACACCAGTAATTCAGTGCCTACCAGCTGGGAAGAATAATAAAGCCTGCATTTCTGTGTTGGTACAGGGAGAATGCTGCAGAAAAAGGAATTTTATTACATAATTATGCCTCCTACATAAAGCTTTAGGGGGGGAAGCTAGCAGTGCTGCACATCATTAAAATGACACAAAACATGCCACCACGATCAGAGTCCTGTGTGAGCTCGAGACTGTACAGTCTGCTCTTCGTGGCCCTGCAGCATACATGAATTTCACTTAGCTCAGTTCACGGCTGGGAGGGAGGCAGCCTAATGAAAATGTGAGCTCCATTTTCTGCCATGGAAGTGGCAAGTGAGGGGTGCTTCTTGTTGTTTGGTCTCATTTTACAAATGATTTAATTAAGCGACTTGAGGGCAGAAGGACTGAAACTGTAATTCCTAACTCAAGAACTGCTGACATAAGCATACTCCCCTTTAAGGGCAGCGAGGGCTGGGGGTGCTGCAGGGTCTGTACAGCCCTACTGGATCAGGTTTGGTTGCCTTGTGGTGCGCCCTTTGCCTCCTGCAGGAGTGCTACTCGCAGGCACTGGTGGAAATTGCACTCAGCTGTTGTCCAGAGAAGGTGGTCTGCTCAAAACTGGAGGCTCTGTTGCAGTGCTGAGAGACCCAGGAAAGAAACTGGTACTGGTAATTTTAGCTTAGGCATATAGAAAACTCTCTCAAAGCACTGGGCAAGCAAGAAATCATACTTATGTCTTTCTGAATGGGTTGAACAGCCCTCTTCCTGTTTTACAAGTGAAGACTGATGTGGAGCGGCTGTAAACCTGTTCCAAGAGTGGCAGCTCCATGGGTTTTCTCTATACGTATGCTTAGTGGTCTGTCCGATGCAATTTTTAAGTGTTTTCTGTTGTCTGCACCTTCTTTAACATCCGAAGCACAAAGTTCAGAGGAAACAAGAGGATGTTTTCATTTTTGTGTGTGCTGTCAGCAAGCCATGGATGCAACCATGAACAGCATTCTTCCCTCTGATTTTTCAGTTCTGCCTACACCAAAACTAAAGCATCCTTTCTGTTCTGAAGAGATTACAGTCAAAGGATTTCATTCAGAAAAGTATTTAAACCATCTGTATTAATGACAGCATTTAAGTGGGCATTTAAGCACTCGTTTGGATTGTATCCTAATGAGGATGCTTTGTTGAGTGGGGCAGCTGAAGACAACTGAAGACCGGGTACAGAGAGTATGTTAAACACCTGATGATAAGTGGCAAGCATTTTGCTGCTTCTGTCTCAGTCAATTAAAACAAAATAGATTATGAACTCAATTTTTAGCATTTAGTGGTTTGGATGGGGCTGGAGGGAGGCTGGCAGTCATAGCACCAGTGGCGTAGGGAAGGCAGCAGGAGCAGAATAGTGACGCAGATGACTTAGGACCATTCTGTAAGGGAGTAGCAGAGCTGTGAATGGAAGTTAGTGTTTCCTAAATCGAGATTGCGGCTATGTTAGTTGCCATGTGGCTGGGAATCGTGAAAAGATGAGCTTCTTTTAGTGTTTAATTCCTTTGGATGTTCACTTGGATGCTGGTACCCTGTGGGATGATCCTTCCTGACTTTTGGCATCACTGGCAAAAGACACCCAGCTTGGAAATACTAGATTAAAACAGGACACTTGCCGTCCAAGCAAAGTTAAGGGCTTGCGTTGTTCCCTCGAGGAATGCTTGGTTACTGGGCCTGCAGATTTCAGACAGGAGGATGTGACTCGTGCATCCTCCTGACACATTTCTATCACTGTTGTCCTGATAATGCAGTATGTCACGCCGCTAGTCTGATGCCGTAGATGAAACTTCTTGTGTGTGGGTTGTACTACATTCATAGGGTGCTTCTCTGGGACCTCCCCACTTCTTCCAGAGGCTGTGGGAGCTGTTACTCCTGTCATCTAGTGTTAAGTATTGAAATTAACTTGAGCCTCTGTTGATGTCGCTGGTGTGAGGTAGGTGGCTGGATAAAGCCAAGACAACGCACATAGGTGCAGTGCTGATGCTACTTTTGGAAGCAGCAAGCCTCGTGGCGACAGCAGTGAAATCCAGTTTCGCCTGCTGCGTTCAACAAGTGGAGAATCAGCTCTTAGGTACTTAGTTGTTTCCTCTTGGGTGCCCCCTTCATTGCAAAGAGACAGACACAGCTTCATTTTTCTTGCAGTTGCTGTCAGCTGAGAGGAACAAGGCAAGCTGGGGCGTGGAAAGGCCCGGTTAGTCTGTGCAGTTACGTGTAGCTGTGCGAGATAACATGCAAAGTAACCATAGCAGACACGTGATTTATGTGTTACACTACAGCCTGTGATGAGCTAGTGGAGGCTGTGTGGTTGTGCATAACCTAAACGTCTTCATTTACTGTTTGCTAAAGCTTACAATACAGAGGAGGTGGGTTTTCTTTGATGATGCTTTAATGTTCAAGCCTAGAGGGGGGAAGTAAAAGAAAAAAGAAAATGGAAAAGGAAAGGAAAGAGAAGAGAAAAAAAGAAAGAGAAATGAAGATGGAGCTGGGTAGGCCACACACCACAATACATTTGCTGTCCAGTTTTACCCAGCTGTAGTAAGGTACAGCTTTGTTGCAGGCAGACTGTGTTCTGTGCTCTGCCTAATTCTGCTGTGCCAGTACACGCAATGCAGCTTCTAGGTACAGCCCAGCAACGTACAACCTGTTCTGAAGCATTTACCTCCCTTTCGGTGAGTACAAAACTGAGTCAGTCTTTCAAGTGAGTGACTTTTCCAGCAGAGAACTTGTTCCCTTCCACTAGGTTATGAAATGGGGGCAAAGTCTGTGACACAGATGCAAGAGAGCGGGGGAGGCTGAGCGGAGCTGTTTTGTAAGGCACACTCAGCTCCGAGACAGTGCCCCAGTGTTTCCAGCAGGGATAGTGAAGTTTGGAAACCTCAGTCCTAAAGTGAGATAGCTTTGAACCTCGCTTGTCTTGCCGAGCACTGCTGGCTTTCTGTCAAGATTTAACGTGTAAAAATCCCACAGCCACAAAGTGTGAACGAGTCCATGTCCATTCCTTTTACAACTTTCCGTTGGCCAGAATGCAGCCAAACTCCTGAAGTGCAACGAAGAGAACAGGGCAAGTGGGAAATACTCAAGAGATTGTTGTGTTAGATGTTTCGTAGAAGTCACACTGGGCAGAAAAAGGGGCCCAAGTTCACAGCTTTCATAGACCAGAGATGCCTGGGAAGCTGAAGAGTGGGTTCTGTTCAGCGTTTTCACCACCCACTCTTTCCAAAGATGTTCTACTTTGCTCAGCAGCTTCCCTATTGCAGTAGCTATAAATAAGTATGTATCTTTGTGCATCTTTGATGTTCAGGTTTAAGCTTATATTTAACTGCCAGGCTATATATAACAGAGCTGTGTTAAGGGAGACAAAATTCTCATTGTTCTGTTAATATTTTATTTCAGTTCGTGTGCATGGGTGTGTGTGTGCATACAGCTATACATTAATGTGGGCAGACAAACACATGAGAAAAGACGATGCGGATTCTCTACCATGTTTCTGTATCTGGGTGCTGGAGTAATTAACTTTCATGATGTAGAAGGAGAGAATTTTGGGATAAGGTTGCAAGAGCATGGCAGATCTCAGTCTGTTTGCACGTAGAGGTCAAGATACATGTGTATTTCGTGGCAGAATAATTATTAAGTTTGATTGTTCCTGATTCACTGTAAGGATTGGTCAGGTTTATGCAGAACAGGGAAAGTAGCTAGCCTTTATGATGACATTTAAAAAGAAAAAAGGAAAAGGGAGGTATTGGCATGTGTGAACCTGGATGCCCATCCTTTGCTCAGAGGAAGCTGCTTTGGAAACTTGCCAGGATTTGAGGAATATTCCTAACTTACCAGTTGTGGAGCAGGTTAATGATGCAAGTCCACAGGAGACTGTAGTGTTCGTGGTTCGTGCTGCTGATTGTAGAGAACTCAGCAGATAGGTTTGGAAGTGCACATTCCTCATTTCTACTGGAGGAGCAAACTAACCCAGTTAGAAAGTGGGAACTCACATCCACCAAACTGCTGGAAGATCATTACCACCCACCCTACAAGGCAACGTGAGCTCAGTGCCTGTCTGAGTCTGCTCCATCGACCCTGCTGGCAGAGGCTGGGAGGGCTCCCCTGGGTTCGGATGTGGGATTCAAATGACCGTGACAAAGCTGTTGGTCACGGAGCTGTGCGGGCGGCCCTCTGCCACACTGCACAGCCACCAGTAAGGGGTTCTCACCGGGGGTGTGCTTTTGCCTGCAGACTTGGGGTTAGTTATTAGCACTTGGGGTCCTGTGCCTCAGGGAAAGCTTCCTCTTCACAAAGTTACCCAGCCTCAACTGACCAGTTAAATGACTGCGTGCGAATGCTTAGAGAATACCAGGTGGCATGTGTTAGCTTATACCTCCAAGGGAACGTTGTAAGTTAATGAGGCTTTACCTCGTATTTGCAATGATCTGGGAATGCACCAGCAATTACTTACTGTGGCTCATCTGAATCCTGGTCATTTGTTATGCTTGTAAACCTGGCCACTTTTTGAGCTTGGCAGACACTAGTGAAATCCACAGCTTACCCTATGCTGTATTTATTTATTACTATTATTCATTTTAGCCGACTTAACATCTGCCTGATAATCAAATGGATATGTTTTTAGGTTGGTAAGAACACTTTACTGTTGGATCAGCTGTTTTCAGAGGAAATGATTATTTTTCTTTGGTACTCGCAGAACTCAAGGAAAGAATGTGTTATTTCTCTTTTTTCTATAGTCACAAGTAAGAAATGCTTTTTCTACTGGGTGTAAATAACAGCTGGTTTCACCACTGCTCGTACCAACGAGTTCCATTTTGGTTTTGGGGCCTACATGGCAGAGGGAGGAGACCTGGGCTCTACAGAGTTGACAGGGGGGCTTTGTTGCTGCTGTTGGCTCATAGTTTTAAAGGAAATGGTCAGTAAAATATTGCTAGTGCCTGAATAATGTAGATCAGTATGTATGCTTCCCTGGTTGGAAGTCTCCACTTAGATATGGAGATATGCTGTGGGAACACACCTGTGTGCAGGTGACCATGTGTCATCTCTTCTTCTAGTTACACTGGGTAACTTGTGTCATTGACTCACTGTACTTCTGTCAGCGTGTGCTAGAATTTGTTTTTGTCATAGAATCACAGAATTGCTCAGGTTAGAAAAGACCTTCAAGATCTTTGAGTCGGACCACAACCTAACCATGCTACCCAAACAACTCACTGCTAAATCATGCTGCTGTGCACCACATCCGAACGGTTTTTGAACACGTTCAGGGATAAAGAGAGAATTACAGACCTGGCTGCTAATTACCTTTTCTGGAGCGTCGGTCTTTCCAAGAATCAGGTTATTAAAATGAGACATCTGTCTTCCCTCATTCTTTTTTCTTAGAAAAGATTGCAGAGAGCATGAACAACCTGGTGTACTGTTTGAACTAGGGAAATGCTTTTTGAATTATTGATACAAAAAATATTGTGTGTCTTTCTCTATGGGAAGTTTTAACAGAATTTTTTTCCACATAACACTCTCATATCCATTTTTGTCTATCTAGATTGTTGTTTCTCTTGATTGCTTCACTGTAATTCCGATGGAAAGTGAGGTCCTCTTCTGTTAAAGCCTGGGACTGCTGTCAGCTTAAGATACATATGTATGCAAGGCCCAGCAGTAGTTCCTGTGTTCCTACACAGTGTAGATTTCTTATTTGTGCCTTTATGTTATCTCCATTTGATTGTGAGTGGTGGAGCAGAAACTTTTTCCTTCAGTAAGCTGCTGCGACTGTAATGCTGTCAGATAGTGTGGAATGGGAGATGAAAGTTTGGGGTTTTTATTTTTTATTTTTTGTATTTCTGAGTATGGCTGTTCCTCTGTACTTTACCATGTATTAGTTATTTTAGATAACCCAAATTCAAAGGTCTAGTAATGCTGAACTTAGCCTAGTGAAATACGCAGTTGTAAATGCTCTTTGGGCGCCCTTGTCATTTCTTGCCTTTCCAAAAGCGAGGTGGGATGCTGAATTGGTGGTATAAGATTTTTAATTGTTGTTAGAATCATACTTCAGGGCTTGAAGGAAGATGCCACATCTGCCTGCTTGTAAGCACTACCTTCTAGGAAATGCTTGCCAACAGCAACCATCACATTGCTGCTTTGGAAGCTGATCTCAAGAAATACCTGTCGGCATGCTGCCAAGGCAGGGACCAGCAGTGAGGGCTGGCTCTGTGGCAGCAACCAGTCCTCAGCACTGGGAGCAAATCCCTGTGGTGAGTTGCAGCCTGGACTGGGCATGGTCAATCCCATGTGTGGCAGAGGATGGCAAGCATGTCCAGGATTCCTTTGGCTCTCCAGCAGCAATTGAGCTGTTTCACATCTTGACTTCTCTTATGTGAGGAATATTATCAGCAACAGATCACTTCCCTCAGCCACGGCAACAGCTTTTAATTCATGCTTTCTTGGATTTGAGACTGGGTGATTTCATTCTGTCTGCTTCCACTCCTATACGCAAGCTCCAAAAGGTGCTGGAAGACTGATGCCAAAAATTAGCTCTTAGAGCAGGGGATGTCTTCAGTGTTCTCTGTTCAGCAGTGTGTCAGTTGTAAGCTCTTCATACTGATTTATAAATCTTCGCATGGCCTTCGACTGCCTGGTGAAACTGTCTTGATAACCACCTACTGCTGCTGCCTCACTGACTGTGGGACTGGATTTCACCCTGCCAGTCAAAGAGCATTTTGCCATTATTCTTCAGCCTTGTGAAATTCTCTTCTTGATGAGAGCCATCATTGCATGAAGGCTTTGAAAGAAATGAAAGTCTGGGTTTTGGTGGAGCTGCTTGACACCAGCAGTGAGTTTCACAGCTTGCATTCTGTTGCTGGTGATGCAAGTGACATAAAGCAGCAATTTCACCAAATGGTTCAGAATTGCTTGTAAGTGGATTTTCATGATAATTTTATAGGACTTTTTTTTTTCTTTTTTTCTCTTTCTTTAAGAAAAGAAACTATTTATGGTGTAATTAGAATGAGTTTGAGGCCCGGAAGTTGGCTGGTAGGTCTTTTCATTGTTACACTACTTACACACTGTTGGCTTTATCAGAGTTCTGTCGGCTGCCTGGGATTTCATATCTAGGGAGAAAGGGAGTATCCATGGTGGGGTCCTTGCCCTGCATGTGCTGTGAATGTGCCATGAGGGTTAGTCACACAGTAACACTTCAGAGTACAGAAGGTGCAGTGATATACACCTGAAGAAGAGAGTGACTCCACTCAAATGCATGAAACTTTTCTTATAGAATGAGGCAGAGAAAAGGTTCATATGAAGAAGTGAGGAATTCCACTACAAAAGGGAAAAACCAAAAGGCGCTGTTTTGGTACCGGTTTGTGTCTATATAGCAGTCCTTAAGTGGTACTAGATAGGGTGTGTTAGTTAGCAAGATTGCACGGTGATGTTTTGCTTACCAACCATGTGTCTCTCAGCAAACTACAGTCATTCTGTGTACTGGCCTAATTTCTGCTATCAAAAGCAGTGTGGATATTTTAAAAGCAGGCTGCTGTTTTAAAATATAAGTAGTAAGTAAACCTCAGTTTTAGAAGCAGTGGGAAATACCTTTGGCTGCTAAGAATTCCACGTTATTAACACTACGAAAATCCCTTACGTAACTATTCCCATTTAGTTTACTACAACAGTGACTAAAATGAGTGGCACAGAAGGGTGGGAGCTTTGAACCGGTAGGGACACAGAAAGATGCCACTGGCAGTATGATATGGGCACAGACAGGAACTGGGGACTGGGGAGAGGGTGACTTCTTACCCTACCCCTTGGTCGGCTCCCCTGAGAAGACCCCAAAAACCACTGCAACTGAAACCAAATCCTGTGATGTGCTTTACTTGCTTTGATGTGACATCCTGTTGGCTCGCACTGTGTTGCTCCAATGCTGCTCAGGAAAAACAGAAGATACAGAGCTAAGTTTTGGAAGTGAAATCCAGGCCATTTCCAAAATGCTTTCTTTCATGTAGATTTTTTTTTCTCGTTCTCAGCTCTAACTTCTGTTTTTCCTTTGGTGTGTTGAATTCCTGTATGAAAGTCTTGTCTGTGAAGAAAACTCCTTCCTTCTAGTGTGCTTAGTTTTATCAACCAAGGAGAAACTGGACGAATGGAAGGCTTTTTTTTTCTTCTAAATATAAGCGTATGTTGTTTTCGTTAGGGCAGATCCCTTTTTCTCCGTTACTGAATGAGAATCTTTAAACGCAAGGGAAGGGTATCGAAGTTGCTGAAGCTTATGGGAAATTCAGTGTTAGTGCTGTTTAAAAAATAAAAATATCACTTCGTAGTCCTATTCCAGGCACTTAAAGCCCAAATTAAAAGATGCGCTGTCAGAACACCTGGTTCTTGCTCAGGCCATGCCAACTGAGAGCAGGGAATGCGACTCAGTCCTCAGCGTGCAAGCTTTTAATCTGTGACTGTGCAGTGTGGAAGCTGTAGGACATCCCTGAGTCTGTGTGGGTGCTGTGGGATGCTGGGACTTGCTGCTGGGTGAGGGATTGCTTGCCATACCAGCTCTGCTAGTGCCATCCTGAGGTCCAGCAGGTGGGCTCTGCCTCTCTGGCACAGCTGCCTGACTTAGGTCTGATCAGAGAGGTGGGAACTGATGTTTGGGTGTTGAGGACAAACATTCATACTTATTAGTTGAGTTGTAGTGCCTTTACTTGTGTATATTAGCCATGATTCAAGAAATAATAAAGTTTAAAAACCGCTGTTAGTACAAGGATAAGATGAAGTGAAAAAACAAGCTGTAGGTTTTGCTGGCGAGAAGTTGTTCTACAGGGGAAATAATGGGAGAGCTGCGCCTGCAACTCATGTTGTACTTCTGTTCCTTGAAAAATATAGGTTCCCTTTTAACAATGACATATACATTTTGGATATATTGAATCTGAGGAAGTACCGTTTCCTTTTCTTTAATATTTATCCATTGTATTGTTGAATATAAGGAAAGCGTAATAGAATTGTCACACAAAAGAGGTGAAAAGGATAAAACAACACTCTCTGTTGCTTTCAAGCCCCTCATTCTCAGTAGCAAGAGGCTCCCAGTTGCTTTTATACCTTGTCTTTTTAGAGCTATAGAGAACTGCAGCAGCTAATCTGCTGTATGTCTCTGGCCAGTGGCCCTTTGCAGTGGGTTAGCTCTGAGAGGTTAGGTGCTCAGATGTAGGGAGACTCGCAGGGATCTGCTCCACGTGTGGAGGAAGTTGAACTGCATTTTAAAATTCAAGTAGAAGACAAATGCTAAGCGTTTGGGAAAAAGAATGGGATCATTGATATCAGCTCCAGAATTAATTTATTTGGGGACGGGGAGGAGGGAGACGTGCCTCACATGTAGGAAAATGCTGCTTCCCCGGTGAGTGCTCAGCTCTCCCCACTGCAGTGGGAAGGAAAGCACCGAATGGCAGTGATGGGGGAGGGTGAGGGCTGGGCCTTCCCTGTGCGTGGAGCGGCACAACGTCCCCCTGTCACTGTGGGTGGCAGCATGACTGAATCTCACTGTTTAGTAATCTCTTAGCTCTCCTATGTTTCCTGAAACCCATAAGACCTGTGAAGTACACATTTCTTCTATCTACACCTTTCTCCGCCGCTTCTTTCCCTTCTCAGGAGGCAGTTTGTTGTTTTCAAGTGGCTGGGACACAAGCACGTCCTTCTGGAGACTCAGTAATGCTGTGGGCAGTGTCTTTCTGGAGTTGGTGAAGTTTTTTCTTTTTCTTTTTATTTTTTTCTATAATAATCAGCAGGAAAATAAAAAAGGTAGATGGCAGTAAACAACTCGTTTCTCATTTGTTCTTTCTGGCTGACCTTAACTCTGGCTTCACTCCTTCCTCATCTTTTCCCTTCCAACCCACTGCATTTCATCTCCTAACTATTTCAGGCACAGAAACCACCCTTCACAACCCCGCGTTCAGTACAGGCTCTATCAGGGTTGCCCATTGTCGTGAGTCAGCTCTAAGGAAGGCCCCTCCACCGGAAGCTCAACGTGTGGGGCTGAAGCTGCTCGCCCTGGCTTTGCTGCTGCATCCCTGTGGGCGTGGGGCTGTGCGTGGAGCACGTCCTGCACACCTTGCTCGCTGTGTCTCGCACAGGCGCACGCACGCCTCGCTGCGTGGTTCTGCTGTCTGCCGCTCCAGCTTTCTGTTGCTAAGTGAACAGCTCTAGCTCGCACGCAGAGCGGAGCCAATAGCATCCTGACCTCTGCGGGCTGGTAAAGGCTGAAGAAAGGGAATCCAACGGCGCCGTCTTTTCTTCGCTCACCTCCCTCCCCCTTTTACAGGGAAGGGTGAGGGGAGAGCATGGGGTGGTGGAGATAATTCGTAATAGCCATTCGTGTCCTGGAGATAAATGCAGTGATACCTGGGGAGAGAAAGAATGCGATGCTCCGGTGTGTTTACAGGCATGCACAGATTATGATGTTTTTCCCTGTGCTGTGAGCTCCAAGCTGTGATTAAGAAATGAGTTAACACAATGAAGTTATTTTGCTGTGGTCTTCATCGCTGTTAATACTGGAATATGTCATGAGTCTCATCTTTGCCTCAGACAGATAAATGCCGAGTGGGCTTTGTCCATCCCCTCAGTAATTATGCCACATTCATCACCTTATGACTACTGCTTCTGCACTCCCCTTTACAAGTATTTGGGGAGAGGGGTTGCATGGCACACTGCTGGCACCTGTGGGATTGCTGCTGACCCGGCGAGCAGACAGCCACATGGTCAGTAGCTATAGGAACTGTCCGTCGTGTAGTCATGTTCTGTAAAAAGAAATAGGCTATGGCTCACTTGCTCACAAATAGAGCACAGGATTTTTGTGATCCAAGTGCTAAGCAAAAGCATGTGCTCGGTAGCTTAATGTTCAGTGTTAACCTACTGTGAAGTCTTCTTGAAGGTTATTTTTCTTGTATTTGAAATTCTCCCTGTTCAAATATATTTGCATCTTGATCACAGTTCTCTAGGCGCAGCAAAGGAGTGTGTTTTGTCTGCAAACCAGCAGCTCTGGTGGCAAAGGGCTGGTGCGGAGCACTGCCTGTGACTGTGGGGATGGCTGCAGTCAGCCCTGGATCTGGAGGGAACAGAAGTAACCTTGATGCTAAAGATCACACGAGGGTGCAGTGTGTTCATTGGTTCTCAACTGGGCGCTGCAGCCACCGATTGTCCCCAGCCATGGCTCACAGGAGTGGCAGGTGGGTGCCATCGGGGCTGTGGCTGCAGCTGGTGGACCTCAAATCTATCTTGAGGAATTGAGAGCTTTTACATAGATCGTGCCCTTAGATAGATCCAATTCAGCCGCATCATGACCATTGACCATTGTGCTGCCTGCAGAGGGAGGGAGGCCTGAAGCATGGATCAGTCCATTCAGCAGTGCCACAAAGGGCCAGCAGCACTTTGCTGTGCGTTCCTTTGAACTGTAGGCTGTTTGGCTGCAGCTGAGAGGGCCATGTGTGTCTCTTGCCTCGAGCTGCTGCTGGGCCGTGGTGTGATGCTGGCCCTTCCTAACCTGCAGAAGCTGTCTGTTAGAAAGCATCTGGCAAATTTGTTTAGTGCTCTGCAGAGCTAATAACGCTCTTGCTTCTTTAACCCTGCCAACTACCTTAAAAGGGTGATAAAACTTTGACGATCTTGCCACAGTCAATAATTCTGCATTGTACAATGAAATATGTTACAGCTGTCACTTCACCTTTAATTAACAGATGACGCACTGTCAATCCACAATTGTCAATCCTGCTTTAATTCTCAGTTTTGCACAAGTCTCTTTGCAGCATTACCAGATTAACTGCCCTTACGTAAAAAAAATAATTTGCATAAAAGCATGGAAGTGTACTTCATTTAAACAGCAGCTCTGATCCATAGGCTTCAAGAAAATGAGCAGAGCTCCCCTGGATACGTTCGTGTTGGTGTGTCTGCCTGGAGATTTGTTCTCTGAAGTATTTTCTCCCTCTGTGCATAGCTTCAGCAAGCTGGGAGGGGTGCTGTGGGCCCCCTTTGGCTCAGTCGCTCATTCACCAAAGGTGTGAGCTTGCCTGACAGACCTGTGGTGTTTTACTCTGTAAAATTCCCATTAAGAGTTGTTTTTTTTTCTTTTCCTTGTGCAGATTTATTTTAATTCTCCTGCACAAAACTCACCGTGTTCAGACCTATTTGTCTATCTCAGTTGTCGTGTAGTGTGCTGTTCCCAGTGTGCCTATCACCATGGTATCTAGGCACTTTTTAATACATCCTATCTGAAATGCACCGCGTGTTAACAAAGCCTGAACACAAGGAAGGACTAAGGTAGAAATAACAGTTGGGAATGGTAGTTAGGGAAAAATGGGTTTGGATCAGCCTATTGGTGACATTTCTGCTGTTCTGCCTTCTCCACAAAAGGTTTTTTACCAGTGAAATTTTGGTATGCAAACTGAGGCTGACTCTTGCCAGTTCAATTTGCCCTCTGAACCTGGAACTTATTGATTGCCCTGTCACTTCCTATAACTGCACCATCACCAATCCCTTCTGTTCCCTTCCCCCCCGCCCCCTCCCAGCACAGCTCACTCAGGCTTTGTTTGTGTTAGGCAAGTGTGCAGTGTAAATAAATTGCTGTATCAATAGCTGCCCCGTTGTAGTCGTCTTCCACGAGCACTGCTCAGGCACAACAGGAAGCTCGAGTTGTTTAAGTTGATTTGGCAATTAACTCAAATTCAGCTAATCTGGAAAATACCCTCACAACGTGCCAATTTAAAGATTTTCTCTAGTGTGACTAAATCAATTCAGACATCAGGATTTTTATTTATTTACTTACTTATTTATTTGTAGCACTGGTAAGCTGTTGTGCCATAAAGCAATAAGGAAATGTGGATTTTGAAATGCAGCGTCGGATAGCTTGATCCATCATGTCAGGGAGCTGGTGTTTGGCAGTGGTTCCCAGGCGGCTGGAGGACAGCTCAGCGGTGCTGTTGGTGGGACCACTTGTGCATGGGATCCTTGAGTCCCCTCTTTGCTGGTGCCACGCTCTGGCTGAGGTTGTACAGCTGCCTTTTGCTTTGCAGTGGGTACGGAGGACTTAGGGGTGCAATCACAGAATGCCAGGGATTGGAAGGGACCTCAAAAGATCATCTCGTCCAATCCCCCTGCTGGAGCAGGAATACCCAGATTAGGTCATGCAGGAACACGTCCAGGCAGGTCTTGAATGTCCCCAGAGAAGGAGACCCCATAACCTCTCTGGGCAGCCCACTCAGTGCTCTGTCTCAAACTGTGAAGTTTTTTCATATTTATGTGGAGCCTTCTGTGTTCCAGCTTGCACCCATTGTCCCCTGTCCTATCATTGGATGTCACTCCATCCTCCAGACACTCACCTTTTGCACATTTATAAACATTAATGAAGTCACCCCTCAGTCTCTTCCGAGCTGAAGAGCCACAGCTCCCTCAACCTTTCCTCATAAGGGAGGTGCTCCACTCCCTTAATGATCCTTGTGGCTCTGCGCTGGACTCTCTGAAGCAGTTCCTTATCCTTCTTAAACTGAGGGGCCCAGGACTGGACACAGTATTCCAGATGTGGTCTCACCAGGGCGGAGTAGATGGGAAGGAGTACCTCTCCTGACCTACTACCCACAGCCCTTCTCACACACCCCAGGGTGCCATTGACTTTCTTGTGCTGACTCACAGTCATCCTGCTGTCCACCAAGAACCCCAGATGCCTTTCCCCCTGTGCTGCTCTCCAGCAGGTCAGTCCCCAACCCATACTGGTATCTGGGGTTGTTCTTGCTCAGATGCAGGATTCCACATGTACCCTTGTTTAATTTCATTCAATTTCTCCCCACCCAGCTCTCCATCCTGTCTAGGTCTCGCTGGATGGCAGCACAGCCTTCTGGCATGTATGCCACTCCTCCCAGTTTTGTGTCTTCAGCAAACTTGTTGATGCTTCCCTCAGCTGGAGGGAATTTTTCCTTTTGCCAGAGCAACTACCAGCCTACCTACTCATTGCACCACCTTACCAACTTCATCCCAATTGATCTTTGCTATCTTAATGTTACAGATCACACTAACAGCGTTCACTTGCAAACAGAGACCCAGAGCATGTCCAGATATACTATACTCTGCCTGCGTATGTGTTCACACTGAAAGTCCTCTCTGTCCCAAAAAATCTTCCTGGGAAATGCAAATATTGACTTCCTCTTGCCTCGCGCAGTACACAGGTGTTTGCTTCTGACCTGCCAGGTTGGAAGTTGAGCCTCTTTATGTAGGTTCAGAAGAACATGCTTAATGTGAGAGCAGGTGGAGAAACAGGCTCACTTAGTCTTCCCCTCCTTTCCTGTGCTCTCAAGGAGGAGTCTGTAGTTGTGCAACTGTTGCTCAGCATTGCTCGGGTTTTTACAGTTCCTCTCGTCCCACAAATTCCAGTTCTTGAAAAACTGTCCTTGCTGCAGGAGAGTTAATTTCAAGGCACCAAATAAGCGTATGTAATATAACGTAATACAAAATCGTCTGTGGCTCTTAAAATATTTAACAGTGTGAAGTGGATCGTTCCCCCTGACTTTACACAACTGTGCAGAATTCCTGTAGTGTCATAGGATCTCCATTAATCACACAGATAGGACTGTCATCTTCGTGGGCTCCACCAGAATTGCTAAGGTGCCCTCTGCAGAAGATACTGTGGCTAATGTTCTCATTACCAACTAATTGGCTAAAGGGACTTCTCTCACATTGCGTTTAGTCTGATTGATAGTTTTCTATCACCTGATGGGTGGAATGGACAGCCAAACCAATTATCACAGCAAAGAGTGCTATATACCCGAGGAGTTCAGGCAGAGACAAAAGACCTTCATAAGATTACATCTAGTCAGTGCCAGCTGGGATTTTGTTAAACTGTTAAATGATTATTTCCCTCTTTTTTATTTTTATTTTTTGTTTGTTTGTTTGTTTGTTGGTCCTTAAAGCACAAGTGAGAGTGCCTTGAAATGTCTGCAAGTCAGGCAAGGCATGTTCTACTCTGGGGCTGTGTTGGTGCTCTGATGCTGTGACTGGACGTGAGGCAGGTGTGTAGGGTTAAAACGGAGCAGAGGCATCGCGAGGTGCTAACAGGCAGCGTTCTGTGTACCTGGCAGAGCCGTGCGACTCGAAACCTGCTGGGCATGTGCTATTTAGATAGCAATTCTTAGACACGGGGCATTATTCAAATTCTTTTTGCGCTCGTTTCTCCTTTCATGTAGCTCTAACCGTTTTGAAGGAATGTTTGTGCAGTAATTGAGATGGAAAGTGTTTTCTTTGTAGTTAGTGCTTTTATTTTTGAAGCCTTTTCCTTGAAATGAGGAGACAGCTTTCCGGAGGAAGGGAGAACAAGTTGTACTATTCCTTCCCAAAGTTCGGGAGCGTTGCCCTGCTTTGCAGGGCACCCTGGACTCTGGATTGGTTCACCCCTCTAGAGCTGTTTGGGGAGATCACCTCTACTACTGCAGCTATTTATCATTATTTTTTTCAGTCTGCCCCTCTGTGGTAGGTTGGTTTTAAATAAGCTTTTCGTGCTTCGTTAAAACTGTAATGAGAAGCAGCAAAAAGAAATTTCTCACGTAAGGGCAGGTGTCACAGGAGGGTTTGGCTTCCTTTCCTTATGCAAAGCAGAAGGCTCATGTGTGCTGTATTCCCCCTTTTCCCTCCCCCTTTTCCCTACCTTGTACGGTATTCTTGTTCATTCTGGGGAGGCTTCATGCAGGACGTCGGGCAGAGAGTTTGGGCTCCGTCCTGAGCAGTTTGTAATCTGAAGGGATTAGGACAAAAGGGTGAAAAGAGCGGAGAGAAAGAAGGGAGAGAGCTACCAGCAGGAAATCAGGTGGCTGTGTGCATGTGCGTACATGGATGGTGGTCTTGGTTGGTGTTCAGTTAGAGAACTATAGCCCGATGCTCTTAAGGGTTGCTTCAAGAGGGTTGAGTGGAGGTAAGGAAAAACCTGTTGGAGCACCAAATCTTTAAACCTCACCGTGTACTCCAGCTCTGCCTGGCTGGCCCACAAATTATATCTTCAGGCTGTTGCAATACTGAAGCAGAAGCACTGGGCCCTGCTGATCTGCAGCTATTTTGGGCCACAAGACAAGTCCGAAGCTAAGCATTTCTTTCGTCCTCATTTGTTACGGGCTGACAAGGACGATGGGAGCTGTGAGCAGTCTCGCTCGGTTTTTGGGCAACTCCAGCTCCGCAGCGAGTCTGCACCCTCCCACACGCTGAGGAGAACCAGGGAACATGTAACTCGACATGACACAGGGCTTGTTTGTGTTGCAGAAGGTGTCCTCTTGCATTAGTATGTAGATTAATCGGGAGCTGATCTAGGAAACATCACGAATGTGCATGCTAAGTGTTGGTGCTTTGTTATCTCATGAATACACCAAATGAAGTAGACTGGGGGTAGGTGCAGCCAGTAGCCCAGAGAACAACAAAATGCTGCTGTATCACAGTGACAAACCGTTCAGCAATGCACTGAACCTCATCTCCTAATTTCCTATGCAGTTCATTCCCTTGCATAGACAGGCTTTGTTTCTTGCTTCCAAGTTCATTTCAGTTCATTCTTGAACATAATGCGGCTCCTCATAGGCTTCTCAATAATAAATACATCGAAATAAAACTTTAATGAAAAAAATAGACAGCGTTCTGGCCGGAATTAAACCAAAGCGTTTGCTTTCAAACTCAAACAGGGGAAATTTGGTGTTAAACTTTATTGTTCTATTAGCATTCTAATGAAAAGCCTTCCCAGGCATTCCCTAAAGGTAAAGAAACGTACTATCTCTTATAAGCTCTATTTTATTAAGAATGGCAACCCAAGATGCAATAACTGCACTCCTGAGCAAGGAAAAAGGACCGTTTTGGCCAAGGCTGAAATTTTACTCAGCAAAGTACCCATTTGTTTCATTCACCTGCTACCAACGTGCCTGCAGTTTCCCACGTGCTAGCCACAGTGAGCTCAAGTGGAGTTTTACTCAGCACAAACATCTGCTTCTCGTTGCATGTAAACCGTCTCAACTTTTATTCTTCGTTTTGAATTTTATTCGGAAAGTTCCTTGGTAAGCTTCTGTGCAGCCTGCCTTGCTTCTAGCACATGCAGCTGTGCAGGAGGAGTTATGCCAGGCTCCGTTTCACGAGCCACTGTCAGATGGGGAGCTGCAGGCTGCCGGCTGGCCCTGTGCTGGGATGCTGTGCTCACCAGGTGCCTGCACAGTGTCTAATCCCTGATGGTTGCTGGGACTGAGTTCGGAGCCGCAGCACTGGGTGGAGGTACCCATCTCTAGATGCTTTCTGCTGCCCCGGTGGGGATATGATGGCTCTCACTTTGTGTGTCTCGCAGTTGTTAATTATGTGTGTTTTCTGACCGTGTCCTCTTTGAGGTGTTTGGGGTCTGATTCAGACCACTGAACTGCCGTTTATTTCTCTGTGTCCAGCTTGCATTGGGCCAAGTTTTGATATGAAAGTAAGTTGATGGTTGGCTTGCTTGTGGTGTATTTACATTAGCAGAACATCTCCAGGACCTGCAGGGACCATCAGGTTGGACTAGATGATCTTATAGGTCCTTTCCAACCTAATGCATCTATGAATCTATGAATCAGACACTGTTCTGTGCTCTGGTGCTTCTGCCAAATACTGAATGTTCCTGGAAGAGTATGCAAACGCCCATCCTTGGGATGCACGGCTCACCTTTGCAGTAAGCTCACCGTGAGCAAATACCATCCTTGATTATTTAGTCAAATCAGGTGAAGAAAGACCCAGCAGAAGTAGGCACATGGAGATCTAAAACCTACTCGTGCGGGAAATGTCTTTAAAATAATTCTCTGTTTCAAAATATTTATGTAAGAATTAGATTACCCTCAGTCAGACTTCACTGTCCTCTTCTTCAGTACAAACGTACAAGTGTCTTCAACTGCAAGGCAGATTCCTCAGGCTTTTGGCTGCAGTTGCCTCCCTTTTGTCTAGCACGAATCCACAGAGCTGCTGGTAGTGGGGTCCCACTTATGGTTGTGTGTTCCTGCTGCCTTCTGAAGCCAGCACCTAATTTCCTACAGTCTCACAGTTAGCTGGCTGGGAAGGCTGATCCAGCAGAAAAATAACTGGTAAATCAAAACACAAACTCCTATATTTCTTGTAGCAGCATGGTCCTGTGGTGGTACAAGTGCTTTTGTAAGGACACCTGTGTGCTGTGAGAACTGAGACCTGCGTCTGGGTGCCAGTCTTTTCTTTTGAAAACACTTCAGTAAGTCACGGGTTGTCATCATATTCTCAAGGTACCTCCAAAATGGCAAGTTGCTTCCCCAGAAAGCTGGCAGTCTGAATAACAGGCAGCCAAATGTGCAGGTGTTGGATGTTGTCAAAGGCTCAGACAAACATGTAGATAGCACTTGGGTAAACAAAGGGCTTTCTTATTTTGCTTTGTCTTTCATAATGCTTCTTTTAAGTTGTGCTTCCTTGTAGGCAGGAGGTGAGAGAATGAAGCAGCTATGGAAACGTGATCAATGATGCAGAGTAGTAGAGTATTAGCATGACCTGATGGTAGGAGAGAGGGTGGTCATGTATCTTAACACGCAAATCCTTCTGTAGTCACAGGACAGCAATCAAAATGCTGAGCTGCCACGAGCTACAGTGGGATGCTGTATGGAACCACCAGCAACGGCAGCAGGGAAACTTGAAACGAGCTGTGGTGCAGGCAGCCCTCAGTAGCTAATTAACATCAGCAGTTCTAAAGGGGTGCAGGAGGGGTGCTGGGAACGTTTGTGGCTGTTGTGGAATGCACCTGAGCAGCCAGACAAGGTCCATAAAGTCAGGCTGGGATGAGGAGGATTTCTTGTGACCCTGCAAGAAGGCAGCAGTAAGGTGGAGCAGTGGGGCATCTATTGGCTGGTCCTCGGCTTCTTGTGCCATCTGTGCAACTCTGGCACCAGGGCAAGGTGGGCTGGCCATTGGGTGCTGGGCTAGGGATTTGTTGCTGCTCTCTGTGCAGAGAGTAATGGAAAAAAGTGTTTGACAGCGGGAGATCCTGCACAACCGTTTTGAGCAATTTCTATTACTGTTACAGTTTAACGTGAAATACAAGGGGGAAAAAAAAGAGTTTGTCCTACACTGGATTATACTTTGTACATGGCTTAAACTTTTAAAAGCACAGGCAGCAAAATTATAGGTGGTGAGAGAATATTTAGAGCACCAAGGTTCCGTGCCTTGGGTGTGCAGTGCTCCGCTCTGCTTTGGAAAAGGCATCTTTCCTCTTCCTGCCTCCATTTCTGGTCTTTCTGAGCTCATGTGATCTGAACGAAAAAGGAATTCTGGGTTAGAAACCAAATCTGTTGCAAAAGAGGTATTTGAGATTGATTTATCTGTCTGTAATTTCCAGAAAATAATAAATTGGTGGTTTGCTTATTACACTTTGCGAAGAACGCACGCAACTGTTGGACTAATGTAAAAATGGCATTTCTGTAATAATTATGGATATCTTGCTTCAGCCTCATTTAGAAACATGTAATTGAAGTGATAGATAGATGTAGCGCTTACGAATAGTTTAGGTTTGCTAATGTAATAATGAGTAGTTCTTTCATTCTCGCTTTCTGTAGTTTTTATTTTCTTCTGCGTGGCTTCGCTTCTGAGGTGTCGTTTTTTTCTCTGTCTTGTTCTCCTCCAGTGGGTATGGTAGCACTGAGCTGCTCTGCAGCCAAACATCTTCAGGCGAGTGACCGGCTGTGCCTGAAGGCTCTGACCTCTCGAGGTGCTAGAAAGCTCTGTGTCACTAGGAACTCAGTGTGAGCACAAATGGGTGCAGGCCTCCAGCTCTGGGTGTATGTCTGTCTGGATGTCTGTGCCTCCCAGAGGTGTGTGATGGGACCCAGTACAGGGTGGGGAGCTGCTGGAGTGCAGGCTGTCCACAGTTTTGCTTAAAAGGTAGTGGGGCCTGGAACATGGGCAGATGTTGGTTGTGCTTTCCTGGTGGTTTAGGCAGGATAGCCACTTTCTTATTTATGTATTCTAAGACCTGTCAAGGCAGCTTTTCACTTGCAGCTTCCTGCTAATGCTAGCAGTAACAGCTAGTCAGGCAACCAGACACAAGAAGCTCCATATTACTGAAAGACTGATTGAAAGCTTATTCTAGATGTCATCTCCAAGCAAGTGGAAGAGAAAAAGGTGGTCAGGAGCAGTCAGCGTGGATTCATCAAAAATGGAAATCATGCTTGACCAATCCAGTAGCCTTCCGTCACGTTAGGAGAGGAGGAGGGGAGAGCAGTGGATGTTGTGTACCTTGATTTCAGTGAAACTTTTGACGCTGTCTCCCGTAACATTCTCATAGGGAAGCTTAGGAAGGGAGGGATAGGTGAGTAAGCAGTGAGGTGGATTGAGAGCTGGCTGACTGGCAGAGTTCTGAGGGTTACGATCACTGATGTAGATTGTAGATCAGGGTCTGGAGCTTTGGATTGGTTTCCCTTACAGACTTGTTGCTTTTAACTCTGTACAGTAGGCAAGGCAGGATCTGGCCTGTGGGGGACCCCTTTCTGCTCTCACTGATGTAAATGGCAAAGAAAATTTCTATGGCCATCACTGAAAGTTAGTTAGACCTGACCGGCCATTAGGAAGTATTGTCAAAAAGAGGGTAGGCAGGTGGTGGAGTGACATGTCACTGTGGGTTTTGCTATTGTGTAGTAGTTTATTTACCTTCATGGGAGGTGCAATAGATGAAGCCGGGGACAGGTGAGCATTTGTGGTCCAAGTGATCAGGTTAAGTGCATACAGTGTGACCTGTTTTCCTCAAGTGAGGAAGGAGGTCCTCTCTTCTCTTTGCTTTGAAGCAAGCTAATACATCTGTCCACCAGGCCAGAATTATCAGTGAGAGGTTGTAGGTGGGAAATGAGACAAAAATGCAGTATTTAAAATGGCAAGAAAACTGAGAATGTAAATGTGGGGGCAGATGTCTGACTATAAGGATATTCTCATGTTATCTGGGGGAAGCTGCCGATAATGCCAGCGTTAAGACTTGTTCATAACCACGGTATGCCCTCAATGAGGTATGTAGATGATGATTCCAAGATGTGTTTTTCCTTTTTTATAGAGTAGCCAAGCATGGGCTGTGCATTGCAGCCCTCCTTCGTGAGTGCTACCCCAGCCTCTGCTGCACAGCAATGGGCTTGCTTCCTTCCTTGAGCAGAGCTGCTTATTCAATTCCAGTGTCCACTAAAGCAATCTCTAAGAGCAGTTGAAATAAAACTCATTACAGTGTGCATGGGATACAGTGTGTTTTGAATCCTGAGAATGTGCCATAATAAACTTTCACTGGCTTTCCCTCTCCGTGGCAGCAGATAACAAAATTTACATTTCCACTGTGTATAAGAAACTGAAAAGATGAATCCCTGCAGAATAGAGTCTGAGGACTATTGTTTCTTTGTCTGCTGAAGAGTAGTTATTATTTATTTCTGAGAGAAACCCAGAAGTCACCTCCAAAGGTGAAATCTTCTGTATTTCTTGAAGATAAAAATGAGCATTCTGTGACTGACAAACAGCTGAGTTTTCTACTAACGGATTATTTTTTTTTTTTTCTCCTTCGTTTTATGCCTCTGTTCTTCTAAGGGGTGGGAAGGTACCTTTGTGCCCCCCGTGCCCGTCCCTGGGACGCATTACCCTTCCCAGAGGCTGAGCTGGTGCCTGCGGAAAGCCCCTTGTGCGGGGAGAGGCTGCCTGGTGCAGCAGCAGAGTGGCTGAGACAGCACAGCCCTCGTTAATGCCTAACATGGAGCAAACACGGTCACTCAGAGCCACTGGTGTTGCAGACGCCAAACATAGTGCCGCAGCTGACAGAGGTCAGGTGAAAAATGGGATGCTACCGAGAGAGAGTTGTTGGGTTGTTTGGTGTTTTTTTTTCCTGCTGTAAAAGACACAGAAGCAGTAGATTACCAAACTCCCGAGGGCTGGTTTTTGTCTAACAGAGCTTTGCTACCTGAGAGAGCCGCTGTGTGCTTACTCCCAGTTAAACCGAGACCCGTGGGGGTGCTGCAGTTCATTCTGGAGCCTGGAACTGGAGGTGCTGGGAAGGGTGAGGAGAGGCGAGGGCATGGCCTGCTTTGATACAGTTGAAGTCTTGTTTGTATGGTGCCACAGTTTCTTTTTGGGCCAGCCATTTACCCCCCGCCTCATGCATGCATTATTTTCCTTTGTTTCCTTACCTCTTGGATGAGGTTGCTGCACTTTGACATTGCTTGCCTCCTGGAAATGTCAGCTCTTTGTTGTCACACTCGCAGAGTTTGTGACAGCTGTCTGAAAGACAGCTTGGCAGAATAAATTATAACAGCCATAAGAACTTAAAGTACCTGTAGCAAAGCACCTTGAACAGTTTGTTTTACTCTTTGGTTCAGCACATGGGGAAATACACCTCTCCTGTGCACGAGTGTCCAGGGTTGCTGTTAGCACTACGGTCTTGCTCATCGACTGCTCCTTCCACCACGTCAAACTATCCCCAGAGAAACCAAGCACAGACCCCACAACCAGAGATTGTGTCTTGGTTGTGGGGGTGATGAGAGGGAAACAGCTGAGCACCATCAGCAAGCCCCCTGCAGAAACTGTCCCTCTATTGTAAGCCTCCAGTGTCACAGGGAAGCTTGCTGCTTATCTTAAGGTGGCTGTCAAACCAGTTGGAGTTGATAAACTAGGAAGAAAGAGCCTGGTGACCTGAAGTCTGCTCTTGAGTCTACAGATCAGAAGTGCGGCAGGGACTGTATCTGTCACTGTCTGACTGGCTGTCAGAGGTGGGAACGTTTGCTGTGTAGCGTTCAGGACCTACTTGTGCAGGCAGGCTGCTGCTTCTAACTCACAGACCTACCGAGGGAGAGGGAGCCTGGTAACAAGTGTGTGCTGCCTCAGCCTAGCAGCTCTCCGGGATCCTCTTGAGATAAAGGATGCTACACATGAGTATTATAAATGATTTGTTTGAGTTGTGCAGCTAAAGCAGCTTTGTGTCACCAGGAGGTGATGTGGGCTGGCGTGCAGGTTTCCAGCGAGCTGTTTGCTGCGTGTTTCGGCATTGTTTAAAAAATGCTCTCTAGCTGGTGGTTGAGAACATCATCTTCCAAATGTGCGCGGAATCTAAATTGGCGCGGAGCAACTTGTCAGAATCTGCACCCAGGCTGCAGCAGGAGCTCCGCGAGAGATGTGAACTGCCTTTGTTCTTTGCGGTGGGGGTGTTAACTCTGAAGTTTATGATAATGTACTTGCCAACATTGTTAATTATTCCGCTGGAAGGAGCGAGCTGGAGAGTCTGCACAATTTGTATCAGCGTGGGTCTTGTTTGGGGCTTGCAGTTCAGCACCTCAAATAGGTGGTGTCTGGGGGAGTGCCGCTGCCTTGAGGAGGGGTCTGTTCACTTCCTCATTTCTGTCCCTCTCTGTCACCCAAATAGAATTATTCAGGAAACTCAGATTAGCAGCCTCTCGATGCTTAAGATGTTAAAGAAAGGATTGCTGTTATTATTTTTTTTCCAGTGGATCCTCTCAATTGTGGAGCTCATTAACCTGAATGGCTCAATTATCCAAATGCTAACCTGCTGCCATTGCTGCTGCTGCTGTCATCACTGCCACTTTAGAAATGTCGTGTTTCGCGCATTTGCTTTAAACGTGCCTTTTCTGTTTATCTCTGGGGAAAAAGATCAGGCATATACATTTACATATATATATGCAATGATACCTATATATATATATATATGTATAAAATTGCTGCAGTAACTGAAGTAATATGGAGGAGTAACTGCCCTAATACACACTGTCAATACCTTGAGGAATGATGTGTTCTCCAAGTAGAAGAAGAAACTTTCCCTGTAGGGTGAGAGGATTACTGCAATTAGCAGAATTCAATTCATGTGCTTCTCTTTGTCACGGCGTTAATGAACATTCTGATTTGATTTGAATATTTTTAAGCGCATTTGGAGGTGGCTGTGTAGAGGTGTCTGGGCTGGTTTCACGCATCTCAGCTGCCTCGTGTTGCTGCTCCAAGCTTCAGCTGAGGTGCAGCAGCTTGTCAGCATCTTGGTGCCTGGCTCAGGGCCACGCAGCTGCATCGTGCTTCAGGGGAACAGGCAGCGACAGAGAACAGAGCTGAGCGCAGTCACAGCGCGTGGCCGCGTGGGCTGGCTGTGAGTGGTGCATTTGGTTGGGGTCTGATCAAAAGAGGGCTTTATTTTCCCGACTCCACAATGTGATTTTAATTACGGGGGTCTTGGCAGCGGCCATTGTTGGCTGAGGCCTGACACGCTCGTTTCTTTAGCTGATTTGGTGGAACTGCAGCGGAGCGCACTCAGACACACGGGGCTGCGTTTCAGTTTCAGAAAATGTGCCTTACAATTGGATGCCTGACACGTGATTTCTCCGTAACTGACCAACAAGGCAGAACACATGGTTTGTTTGGATTAGCCTTTCTTCCCTTTTTCTTAGAAGAATAAATAAAGCTCCCCCCTTCTTGTACCTCAGGACCGTTCCGTGGCACCAGCCCCTTTTCCAGGATCTCTCTCAATGCAAGCTTTTGTTTCAGAAAGCAAAATAAAAATGAGGAAGAAAGTTTATATGCCTTTGGTTATGAAAACAAGAATCCAAATGTCAGTTTCTGCACTGACTGATTTTTTTCCCAAATATGCAGCGTGTGCCTTCGCAAGTAGCAGAGGTCATTCAGAACACAACTCATCCTGGATGACATTAAGCCTTTGGGAAGGAAGGAAGATGGTTTAACCCTTAAAATTACTGTCTGTGGCGGTCAGCCCCTAGAAGGAGGGATGTTAGCTTGCTGCAGCCTGTGCTGTAGGCAGGAGCTCCTCTTTCCTGACCTCACTCTTGATAAGATAGGTGCTCCAGCTGACCAGTTGGTAGCGGACTGGGGAAGTAGCAGCCCTCAAGGGGCCGGAGTTCTCCGTCCATCTCACACGAAACTGTGCTACTTTGCAGTTCAGTAGGCAGGGAGCAGCCTACCAGGTGCTGATCTCCATTTCTTGTTCTTTACCAGGCACGTCACTTAAATTTACCTCCATCCCACACAAACCAGGTCCTAGTATTATCGTACTGCATTATCATTGAAAAGTATTTGCATTAGCAATGCTTTATCTTTAAATAAAGGATAAAAAAGACTTTCACAATCTGTCGAAGTGTGGCACTTCATGTCAGCTCTCCTTGGCTGCTTCTTTTAGAGGGGATCTCTTACTTGGGAGTTTGATGGCTTGCAGAAAGGGCAGCATCAGCATGATGGGCTCCCAGCTGCCGAGCAGTATCTGGGCCTTTGTGTGAGCAGATGCAGTCGCTGGCCAGGATGGGATGGAACCTTCTTTCTGATCTGTCTTGGTCCTGTGCTTTGGTTTTCAATCACAAGCAGTCTGTTTTGTGGGGCACGGTGAAATTGAGAAATGTAATTACTGCGAAACCACTAACATTGCACTGTCTTCCCTTCAGCTCTACTCAGGGACAGAATACAGGTCTCTCTTAATTTTCCGTGTTTATAGTCTGGTGTGCTGTGTTCTCCCTGCGCGGTGCCGTTGCTGGAAGTTCACTGGAGGCCACTGAGTACCAGCCTGGGTGTGTGAGCAGGTCTCTGTCCTTCCTGGGGTAGCAGCAGAGAATATAGACCACTTTGTATTTTTCTGAGCAGAAGTGGAGAGTGGTGTCTTCAGAAGAGCTCTCTCTGGACAGTACACATCCAAAGAAGTAAAATAAAGGCAAGCAAACATCCACATCTGCTCCAACTTGAGATTATGAATTGAACTATGGAAAACGAGTTAATTTCTCATCTGGTGGGCAGCTCTGATTTGTTGTAAGTCTGTGCACAGAAACATTGCAGCTCAGAGCGTTCCAGGCTTTATTTGCTGGTTGGTTGGATATTTATGTCAGGTTGCCAGGCAAATTCCTATACTGCGATGCTGCAGGCAAGGTCTTGCGGGTGGGGGAGATGGGTAAACATCTCAGAAAGATCTAAAGGTGTAGGAAGAGGTTTGGAGGAAAGGAATGAAGAGCCAGGTTTGCCAGTTGTAAAAGTTGCATCTATTTTTGTCCTCTGTTGCTGAAGCAGAGGAATATGGTTCTGCAGCACCGCCCAGTTAGCATCTAGTTTGTTCTGTACCTTTGCCATGAACGGGCTGTACCTAATGCTACACTTCACCAACTAGTCAGTGCCTGCAGCGTGATTTGAGTTTGTTGCTGCTTGGACATTTGCATGTTTATGGAGTCCTGAATACTCAAAACCCTGTAATAATTTCAGTTAAAGGCTCTGTTCTGCCAGTGCAAACCACCCAAAGTAATTAAATAGACAATAAATCTATCTGCACTCCGTGCAACAGTTCCCTTTTTCATCCTCTGCTGCTTCTTTCTACAGACTGTGTGTCAGCCATCAGCTCCAGACCTGTGGTTTATGATACAGGGAGGTCTTCTAATCACCACCTGAGTGCATGGGGAGAGCTGGAGGGCCCTCTGTTTGTAAGCCTGTGCTGTGATTTACTGGAAGGCAGCGTGTGCAAGCCAAAGCAGTAATGTTCTTAAACAAAAGTTAAATCAGGAAACAGAAATAAAGGCCAATATCAATCTTCTATATATGTCATTACCAAATGGTGTCTCCTTTGTCAGCAGCACACGTAACAACCACAAAATAGACACGTCTCTGTCTTTTAGTCACTGTACATGCCAGGGCATTCTGTTCTCTGTACGCTCTCAGAAATGGCGAAAATGATTATAAATGCATTTCAGCAAACAGAAGCTTTTTATTTTCTTTTTTATTTTTGGTAGCAAATGTAATTGCTGGATAAACTTGGGGGGCTGGAAAACGCTGAGGTTTAGCACTGCACTGGACAAGCTGTGCGTGTTTCTGAGGCAGTTGGAATATGGGAGGCTGAGCGAACCAGCGAGACACACGGTGACTCACAGGAGCTGCGAGTTCTGAGGGGAAATGGTCTTAGGTAATGACAGCCTTAGCACGTCAGGGAAGGCATGTTTTTTGGTTACTGCTCTTTCCTTTTTTTTTTTCCTCGGACTTGTTTGGAAGTCACATAGTTTCGTTCCGTTCTCTTCTGGTTAAGACTGATGGATTTGTGGTTTCAGTCGTTCATTTTATTTCTCTCTTGGAGGAGAGCAGTGAGAATGTATGAGAAAGGTGCGCTTTGTATCTGTCGTGTTTCTTTAAATACGCCGAAAACAATCCCTATGTTCTGTTGAAAGTTGCGATGTGCAAGAACCCTGCAGCTACTGAACTGTTGTTCCTCGCAGGCAGCTGGAGCAGGTGTGCGGAGTTGGTTCGCTTTTAGCAGGCACAAAGAAGTTGTTTCTTGTGTGGGAAGATTTGAAGGGCAGGACTTCTTGCAGAACGGATTCTGGAAGCAGCCAGCCCAGGAGAGAGGTAGCTCCCGGTTTATTTATGGAAGCTCGTAATGAAATGGTAGATAACAAGCTAGCATGATGTACAATCTGGAGGGATGAACCTGTACTTGAGATTTGACAACACTACTCTTAAAAAATATTTACTGCTGCAATTTAAGTAGAGAGTACCAAGAGAAGCAATGTTTTATTTCTGTCAGTTGGCCTTCACCATAACATAAAACCAAGTAATTTAAATAGTAAAGGTTCCAGTAACTATCATACACGTTAATATTCATCTTCGTGCACACCCAGACTGTGCCTAAGTGTTCTTCCTTCGCTTTGAGTGGGAGCTGCAGCCCCTGCACTGCCTCTCCATTTCCCCTCCCTATCATTCCAAGCAGTCACTGCAGTGGACTTCTGGGAGGATGTCACTCCTTGTGTTCATTAATGACCTAAATAGGTTAGAAGCAGGATTGCTCTATGGCTGGCCAGCACAATTTCTGCTATTTTCATTCCAAAATACAGTTAAGTGCCCTGATACATTTCTGAGAATGAGCAGGTCTGTCCTAGGGTGGTAACTGGACTACAGTCAGAGCTGAGTCTCTGTTACCTCTCCTTACAGAAAGCAAGGTTTGGATGCAGCAGGCAGTGTGAACAGCACCCCAGAATGGTGCTTGCAACGTCCGCTGAGACCTCAAGTCCTGATGCGGTTTTTAACCAAGTGGTGTTCAGCTCAAAACTCCATTGGTACAGTGATCAGTCTGCATGGTAATGGCCAGAAGTTGCCTTTGAAGGCCAGGGTTTGGGGGTTTTTTCTGCTTTCTGTTGGAGACAGATTAATCACTGGAAACGGTTTCCTTCATTTTAAGCTGCTGATAAAATAAAATGGTATTTTTCTGGTGGCAAGCGGTCATTGCACTTATTAGTTGTTTTGAATGACTCAGTGCTTTCTAATTTTCTTCCTTTTTTTCTCATGCTTCCCTGTTATTAAGGGCTGAAACAGATTATCTAGTTTCATCACAGAGCTCCTAATGATACAGTTTTCCTTTTGGGAAGGAGCCGTGCTTTGTACCTGCTCAGCACTTGGATCCTGCCAATCTAAGATTTCTAATTTCTTTAAGTTCTTTCCCGAAGCAGTATTAGAAACCAAGAGCTGACTGCATATGTTTTAGACCGTGAAGCAGTGTCTTCCCGTGCAGTGTCCCAGCAGCAGTTGGTCACATCCCAGGACTGATTTCCAAATTGCTGCCAGGTCTCATTTCTAAACTCCCGCCTCAGTTTTGCAAGCTGAGGTCAGTGCTCCCTTGCCCTCCCAGACTGGCAAAGGATTTATTCAAGCTCCAGCTACCTCCTTGGCTTCTTGAAACCTGTTTGTCACGTCACTGCTCTGCTTAATATGTTGGTGTTATTAAAAATCTAATCAAGCTTGCAACTCTGTGACTGCAGTTTCCTCAGCCTGGTTTACAGCTTCTACTGTCTGTCCTTTCTCACAAGCATGAGCTTAGTAGGCAGAAGGAGCAAAACTCTCACAGGAGAGTTTACTTGAAAAGAAAGCCGTCAGATGAAAATGCCGACAAGTCCTAGCGAGGGTCTGACTGTGCGACCTGAGGAAAAAAGGACAGGGTCAACTGGTGACCCATTTGTTTTGGAGAGGAAGATGAGGTCTTTCTGGCTGCTCTGTTTCATTTCAGCATGACATTTTTATCAGGCTGTGTCCCCTTGATCCTACCTGCACAAACGAATGCCTAGGGATGTCCCCAGTGAAGGGCTGTGTGTTGTGAAAGCAGTGGTCTGGGGGAAGGGTGCAGGTTTTGTCTCCCTGCAGCCACCAGGACGGCTGCACCACCTGTTCCCTGCTTGCTTTTGCTCTGGCCAGGACAGGCTGCTTAGACAGGGGGCAAACTGGGCCCTGGGAGAAGGGCTTTGCACTCCCGTTTGACGTTCAATGTTTAATGGCAACGTTTTGCCACCCAGAGAGACTGACGTGAGAGATCTGTCTGGTTTGCTTTGGTTATTGTTGATAATTCAATTTAGAGCCACACTGTGTCTCTGCTGCAGTTACACGGTAGCTTCTGTTTTGGTCCCCTGGTACCTGCGCTGGTCCCCCAGCCCTCGCCGTTCCCTGGTGAGCACCGGCTGCCGTGCCTTTCTCATCTCACAGACCTTCTATTTTCATTCACTTCCTAATTTCTTTTCCTCCTTTTCTTCTGTCTGTCTCCCTCCAAATCTGTGTTAGGTGATGCATGTGTGCAGACGGGGCTGTTCCTAATGAGCTCCCAGGCAGAGAGAAGGCAAGATAGATCGCTGCTAAAATTGAAAGAGAAGGGTGGGGGTGGGGGCTTACGCTGACGGGCATTGTATTTTTTAATAGATTCTTATTTAATTAAGAACACTTCTGGAGGGATGAGGAATGATGGTGTCTTTAGCAACGTGTTAGAGGACAGCGGAATGCTTGTTTAGATATTTTCCCCAAAGCATCCTGGGATTTCTGTCTCTGAGAACCACCTTTGTGCTTTTACTTCAGGTGCTGCGGTTAATAAAGGAAAGAGCACAACTGTAAAGCCATTGTGAGGTACCTGCGTTGTCTGAAGTGCATTGAAATGAGCTCCTTCGGAGGCACACACAGGAAAGTGTGATTCCTACCTCAATAGGCGCTAAGAATGAGGTAGTGATTCTGGGCTTATCCTGAGCCCAGTTGGGTCAATTTGACTCGCTTTAATAAGGAAAAAGTATTTTCAATTAAAAAATCACAAATAGAAAAGAAGTATCGCTGGAAAGTAAGAAGAGTTGCCATAGGAAGACATGCAACATCAGAAGTATTTTAGTACAGGTTATGATTTAAGAAAGAAGTGATCTAACCCAGGGAAGGTCCCCATCCCTTCTAGGACATCTGCAGGGCCGATTTGACTTGGTTATTGCCAGGAGCTAATGCTTGGTGTTTCATGTGGATTTGTGGGGTGGATAATTAGACGAGGTCCTTTTATGAGTGCCAACCAGAAGTGAGTGCAGTGGAGCAGGACTTTGTTTCAGCCATCTGGAAAATGGTTAAAAAAGTACTTGCAGCCTCAGACATGTCACATAGCTTTCAGGGCAGAGACAAAGTTATCAATATAGGCCTGGAAATGGACAGTCATGTTTCCAGAAGAAGCACTGAGCACCCAGGACTGAGTCAGGCTGGTTTTATCCCATCCTGCTTTTCATACGCACAGTCCTGTGTGTCTCTAGCGTCAGCTTGGGGATGGTAGAGGCAGAGGGTTGGCTTAGGGATCGTGTCTTTATGCAAAATATTCGGTCAGAGAACCCTGCAGCAAGCTGCAGGTCATGGTACTGAGGCTGCCAGGTGTTGGTGCCTCTGATCCTGGCTCTGAGTAGCTGCTGGACAAGCGAGAAGGCTGAGATTGAGTTTGTGGCATCAGCTCGGTTTGGAAGCCATACAAGGCGGTTAAATCTACGTTTTCTTAAATGTGTATCTACGTTGTGTCCTCACTATCAGTTGTGATTTGGCTATCTGGTTTTCCCTTTTTAGAAATAACAATCTCCCTGCTCTGTATCACGGCGTTGTTAAATGTCAGCATGAAACAGAGAGGCCATTTGAGAGCAGCAGCAAGAATGCCTGTTGCAAAGTTCTGCCTGATCCCTTTCCACCGTAGCGACACAAACGGGGCTGGTTACTGTTGGAGATGTCCGAGGACAGGCTGGTTAAGCAGATACCGTTCATCTTAAATACAGGGAGTTCCTCGTAATCGCTTGAGAAAAGCAGGAGTTTGTTTATTTTTGAAGCGGTGTTATTAGCTACAGGTCCTGCTGTATCCTAGCAGTTTGGCTGTGTCAGAGATATGATTAAACTGCAGCTACGGGACTCGAGTAAAACTGCCAGATCACATCGTTAATATAATTTGTGTTTGTACAGCAGCCATTTCCAGGTTTTTCTCCTTAAGGGTCTGTTGCAGTCCCAGTTTTGATTCCTCACTTCTTTCCTTTGCAGGGGCACAAGGGATTATGAACTGGTAGCTAAGATTTGTCTTAGCTGGAATTTAGGGATTACAAAGTAATTCTGTCTGCACTGATACTGGAACTGGGCTTGCATACACTGAATCTGCACTCCACAGAAACCCCTGATGGGAAAGCTGCCCCTTAAAGCTGTGCTCTGCACTGAGTGTGTTCATGGGTAGTGCAGGGAATGGTTTTGCAGAGGCATACAGGGCGGTGGTCGTGAACTCCTCCTGCCCTCTGTGATTCCTTCATCTCTGAAGGAGATCCCAGTCATGTTTTGGGATCACAATGTTCTCTGTCTGGTGTTCAAGCAGCTTCTTCCTGTTGATTACTTTTGTTTAAAGAAAAAAAAAAAAGCATAAATAAAACATTACTCTGGAATCTAGCTGATTTGAGACATCAAGCTTCATGGACTAAGTGCAGTAGTAACTGCATCCAAGGGTGAGAGCAGCCCACGTTGCTAAAACAAGCACTAGTTTCCCCTCAGCCACAGACCTCCCAGTCCCCCCAGCCCCACACATGCTGCCCCGTGGGGAAGCTGCCATTGTGATTCACGTTTTTGACCATGAAAAACTGCAGTATTTTTACTTAGCAACTTGAGAGATGTCATAGAGAAAGAGTATGAGCAACCACTACTTTGCCACATGTTTCGTTTCCTTCAGTCCCACAAGTGCTAAATTCTGGATTTAATTTCATTATTGAAATTACGTGGCCTTGAAAGATCTGGCTGCAGTCCCAAAATGGCCTCTTGAAAAATACCTCTTTAAGTTGCAGCCGAGCTCTGTAACCTGCTGCAGACGCAGGTCTCCAGGTAGCACCAGCAGTGTGCAGTGACGGCTGGTTGCAGGCAGCATCCAGCTCAGGGACTGCCAGGCATATACGGGTGTGCTGAGCGTTCTGGCAGGTATGCATCACTGCAGGTAGCACACTTCTCTAATTGAGATGAACCTCAGCACAGGCTGCAGATTTTACACCTTTCTGTCTTCGCTGCAGAAATGCTGCCAGTTACGTCAAAACCGCAGGCATGGTGCGAGCAGCAGCTCACGTGACTGGATCTGCTCTTTGTGCAAACATATGTTAAAATCACAGGCAAAAGGTAAGCTGAGGGCCTGGAGATGCAGGTGTTGCTGCCTAAAGCGACCGCTGATGGTGTAGTGCTAACAGCAACAGCAAGTTGATGGTGTGTGATGGCCAATGGGCGCACAAAGCACTTGGAGACGCAGCAGGGATCCTCGGCTGGAGGTGCAAGGGAGGGGAGCTGTTCTTGTAAGAGCTAAGAGATGGTATTCTGAATCATTTTACTTAATTCATTTGAAAAACAGCAGGTTGGTGCTACTGTCTGGGGAGAAGGCAGGTTAAATGTGCCCCACTCAGTCAGCGTGCAGCTCACCACAGCTCAGGTCTGGCACAAGCCTTGTACTTATCTTCACAGGGGAGGAGGCACTGGATAATTCTCAAGTGCTGTACCCACTTGATCTTCTCATTTGTGAAGAGAAAACATTGCAGCACAGCTTAGCAACTGCATGCGTATGTGCATACACGCAGATCGGTGGCTGGTGGGAGCTACACAGCTCGCACTGATTCTCATGGGGCTGGATGCCAGCAGTGAAGTGGACCTTCCCAGAGCCACCATGTATGCTTTCAAAACTGTCCATTGCAACGTTCCAGTCCCTAAGACCAAAAGAGTTATTTTTGACAGCTTCTGCCGACCACATCCTTTGGCTTCTGAGAACGAGGGCAATCTGGCAATGCCTCTCGAAAGAGCGTTTATCCTCATCAGTAAGATAAAGCTGTCAAAGGAACCCAGAGGCATCCATGGAAATAAATAGTGATTCAATATGCAAAACTAGTTTTCTGGTCCCAGAGAAAGGGAGCAGAGGCACGTGTGTGGGAGCAGCACTGAGCATCCCGATGAGTGAGGGAAGGGAGAATTGGAAGGATGTGTTGAATTAAATGTTCCAGAGGATTTTAAAAGATAGAAATTATTTTATTTCTGCAATGTTTGCTCAAAACACCAATTTATCAAGGGTAATCTCTCTGTGGCGTTTCAGGCTCTTTTGTATGCATCCGAGGTGTCTGATGCCTAGTACTGTGGGGAAAGTGCTGATGCTTTTGATATTGTATTTTAGATGGGTATGTGGAGTAGCCAGGAGAATGGCTAGACAGAGTGTTCAGGGAAGAACAAGTTTATTGCATTTTTAGAGATTTGAATTGTATAATGGAATGGCATAACGAGTTGCTAGTAATTGCCTCAAAGCAGCCCTTAGAAGGAGCAGGCAGGAAGAACGAGGATAATTTAATGCATGGCATTAGCGAGTTGCATTAAAGCAGCAAGGGCTCTGGTGTGTGCTCAGAAGTTTGTGGCCAGCAGACTCGCTGGGAAATCATCCCAGCATGCAGAAAGCAAACCTCGCTGGTTTAATGTCAGTTCACTAGGAGGATGGATTCGGTTCCCCGTTTTCTGCCTCTTCATGCACTTCAATTGACCATAGGGAAGAAGAAGAGGTCAACCATCATTTCAGTGAAGAATAACTTTGAACTAAGCAGAGTTCTTAGTATGGACTTGTTCCTTACAAGCTTACTGAATCCTTACCATGTATTGTGGGGAGGGTTTGTTGTTTTATTCTGTGCAATAAGTAAATTCTGGCCAAAAAGCCAAGCGGTGTGTGCACTCCATGCGTTGAAATGTCCCCAGATGTCAGAACAGTCATGGCATACGTCTGTAGCTGCCGCGTGCTGGTGAGGCAGCCCCAGGGCAGATGTAGAGCAGCCCTGGCACATGATCTGCAGGGGTGTCTGTGTGACACAGACCTTCACTTGTTGATTTATTGTGATTTGAGATGAGGCATTTTCTGCTGTTAATTTCGTGCATTCGGAGAAGAGGCTGCCAGGGAAGCGTATGGTCATCTGCAGGTCCGTTACAGGCATGTCATGAACCAGACAGCCTGTTACATAGACTTCTGGGAGCAAGCACTGTGGTGGCAATGCTTTTTCATTCCTGTACCAAGTCACCGCTCAAGCAGCAGTGGGGTCCATCCGTGTGAACATCCGACCCCGGCCTTTCGCAGATGGCTATAGCATCCGTGATCCCACTGTTTTATGGGAAAGACTGCTAATTCTGCAAGATTTTTTGTTGTTACTGCGCAGCATGTGGAGTGGTCCAGGGTGAATGCTCTTGTTGACTTGGAGCATTTGCTGGTGCTGGCTTCTCACTGCATCTCACCTATAAGTAGCTCCCACGTTTTCAAAGCATCAGGATTGTAGCCCTCAAGCTGCCAAGTGCTAAGTGCATTTGATCAGTATCATTAGCAGCCCCAAGTAATTGATTATTGTCCATAGCTGAGCATTCACAGCAAGCGCACAACCAATGGCTGTCACTTAATCTGTCATGCCTGCATGTTCTTGTCCTCCCGAGATCCATCAGCTGTGTAGCATCTGACCCCATCAGGAAAATCATCGATGGCTGCTTTGCACTTACAGCTTACAGCGTACCCATTATCAGACCTGGATTAACCACCTGAACCAACTGCGGCATACATGGGAGAGGAGTGTAGATTGGGGGTGGCAGACCTTGTGGATGTAGTTTGAGTCTTCCTGCATATCTACTCTTGGGTGTTTGTGCAAAGAGGGGGTGGTCTTTAAATGCACCCTGTTCAATTATTTTTCTGGCGTTAGTATTAATTGCAAGACTCAAAGTAGGTTGATTAGAATAAGACCTCACGGAGGTGTTTATAATTCAGATTTTAGAGATGTGACTAATGAATAACAACCACAGCTAATCAGTTCTCAAAACTGATGGTAATGAGCAGAAAAGGGGGAGGATGCCGACCTCTCTCTCTCCTGATGCATTTCTTCAGCACTGCAGCAGAGGGTGGCAAGATCTCCTATCAGGTGTTTGACTTTGATGGAGTTCTTGATTTTTGTGGAAATGCCATTTTGCTTAAAACAGCACCTCAAGGTTAATTTAAATAACCAGTTTCCAGTTGCAGCCTCTAAAGTTAGGATAGTATTAATTGCTCTTGGGAGATCTGAGGCCCTGCTAGGGCATTTTGGGGCCTTCTTACGTACAAGTTGGGTTCTTCTGCACTCACAACAGTTAGAAAATGGCGGTGCGTTTTTTTCTCCATGTTTACAGTATTTTTAACCTTGGTCAGGGTCATTTCTTAAAGATGAGAGGATGTGGTAAATCTCTTGCTGCATCCTGCCAGTCCTTCGCTGCTGTGCGTGTTTATGTTGAACAGGGCTATGAATTTACTGTCTGAAGCAGGGATGAACCTAAACGTGCCAAGCGTTCTTCACCTGGAACCTCAACCAGGATTGATGCACACTGGAGCAGTGATGCACAGGGCGGTGATAGCCTAGTGTTTGAGAGAAAGCCTCTAAAATGAAGGATGGGCTTCTTCACATCAGCTCTCTGTGTTTCTACTGTGTGCCAGAGCCCTGAGGGAGAGAAAGTATTTCCTACTCACTTTTTTTTCAGTTTTGCTTTTGTTTATGACACTGAAGGATATGTTTGTTCTCCAAGTGTTCCCTGCAGTTGAGCAGGTAATGGCACTGGCACTGCTGAGGCCTCTGCGGAAGGAAAGCAAGAGAAGGAACTGGCCTCGGTTGGTGAGGGACTTGCACGCGTTCCAGTGCTTTTGGGTAGGCTCTACTGATGCCTGTTGCCTAAATGAATAGATAAACAAAAGCGGGAACCCACTTTTGTCACTTAACACACAGCTGAGCTGCCAGTCTACACAATTTTGTTTTTGAATAACACCACAAAACACAATTCGGTGTGGGCATGATGATGAGGTTCCACTTTCAGCTGCGAGCAGCGTGGTTTCTAATTGAAGCTAACGGTGGTTGCGTTTAATGCTGCAAGTACTGGGGCACAGAGTACCCTATGGCCGAGGTTATTCCTGTCACTTATGTCTAGCTTGAGGCTTCGGGGAAGTGAGACTGACAGCTCTGTCTGTTGTCCTTCACTCTGTGTTCTCAAAGTTTCACGTCCTGCTCTAAAGATAGCAGGATGGGATTGGTGGGCTCTCTGATGCAAAGTGTCGCACAGCTAGGGGAACTCTGCTGCTGATGTGGGGAGAGGTACAGGAAAGGCTTATTGGAAGAGGAAGTGGAGAGTATGAAAAGGGACCAGGTAGGAATGGATTGAGTATGTTGATATATGCACACAGGAATGCTTGTGCTTGAAAAAGAGAAGTCCTTTTAGAATATTTTCTAATGGTGATGAAATTACCAGCTCCAGAAGAGTTGTCATGAATAATTTCTGCTCTCTCTCCAAAGTTGAGTCTCCTGTTGAACAAACAGTAACAGGCAACTTTCTGTAAAGCCTTTGGGATACTTGACACATACAGATACACGTGTATCATCAGTCGGTATTCTTATGGAGAGCAATTTTGCAAAACACTTGCAGTGTGTCTGTGATCTCCTGAACTTAAAGGTACAGGCAACCTGAATAATACCAATTGCAACCTCTCATTTTTGGCCTGGCGTTAATGACTCACTGTGGCGACTGAATTCTGGTGTGTGACTCCTGGCACTCGATGGACGCTATTTTGGTCTGTTTTTCTAGAGTATCTTTTTTTTTAGAGTTCTGTCTACTTTCGCTGTTATTGCACTACAAGGATCTAGAGGCCCTAAAGCTGACCTGCTGAACTGGTGCCAGTCCCAGCTTCCCTCTGGGTGGGCTGGTCCTGCTGAGTGACCCTGCCTTGCCCTCTGCTGTAGCAGCAGCATAACTACGTGAGCACAGACCCAGCATGTTACCATCCTCCCAGGCTGGTATTTTGCGTGAGAAACCAGCCTTTCCCTCTGGATGCTGCAGCAAGTGCCTGCTGCTGAAGTCCACATCACTTCCTGGGTCAGTGCTTGATACAAAGAAATGCATGTGGCTTTTTGTTTCTTGAGTGTGAATGTCAAATCTTGTGAGCTGCAGAGAAATGAAGGTAGGTGTTTGGAAGGAGGAGGAGAAGGGACTTGAAGTAGTGGTTGTTGCTTCAGCTTGCAGTGCCCCGAGGAGAAAACCTTTCTTCATTCAGTCAGCCCCTTAATTTATTTGTTGCCTTCCCTGACAGAAGCATCGTGCTGAGCAGTTGGAGAAACATACTTCATGTTTCAGCTGTGGTCTGCTGAGAGCAGAGGTCGAAGGAATGGGGCACACTAGTGCAGGGAGCACTTCAAACACACAGCTTCGTTTCTTATGGTGCCATGGACATGTGGTAATGGAGAGGGGCATGCCATACCAGGAGGGAGGATGGGGCCTCAGAGAATTACTCATCGATCTGCTCGGTGAGCTCCTTCCCCTGCCTGCCTGGGCAGGCAGCTGGTGCTGGAATAGCCCCAGAGCCCCGACTTCAACAGAATCAACAGCTTCCAGCGTCCCCTGCTTCCACTTCCTCTGTCATCCTGGGGAGGAGGAGGGGGAAACCTTTAACAGAACTAGGGAAGGTATTGTTTGAGTCTGTCTGTAGGCAGACTAATTTAATTACAGTTGAAATCAAGGGCAGGTGAAGCGTTGCCCAGTTTTACATAGGCTGTTTTGGCATGTAACTCTGGTTACTACTGTCTGTTACCTGATGGCAGTTGTCTGCTCGTGTCTGAATTCTAGCACTCTCCATCGTCTTTAAAACCAAGGGAGGAGGATGCTTTAATATGTTGACATGCCTGCAGTTAAGCACTGAGATTTGTGTCTTAGCGCCCACGTCAGAGGCTATAGATGTTTGTACAATCCATGTAAATGAGCAATAACAGATGATATTAAAGACAGTTTATGTACCTACAAATAGCTTTCAGCCTGAGTCTAGTAACAACATGAAGCTCTTTTTATTTCAGCCTTATCCGAGGCCTCGTTGGTAAAGCTGTGTTGGCAACGGCATGTCAGTCTGTAGCATTTACTTGGCCTGTTGAGGGGCTAACACATGTCTATATTGGCACTAAAGTGGGATAATCAATCGAGTTAAGGCACTTCACTGGAAACGGTGTTTTTCCCCTCATCTGAACAGTCCCAGGGGAGTTTTTCTGAAGTTCAGTGCCTGACACAATGCTCTCGAAATGGAGGCAGCGTGATCCTATCTTATTTTTGCTCTCTTTCCAAGCACGCAATGTAAGTAGGTTAAATTCAGCCGCACGATGCGGCTGTGAGTAACGCTGCGGCACAGAGGGCTTCCTTCCACAGGGCTGTGCCGGGCTGGAATGGGCCCGCTGTTATTTTTTGGGTAATTCTGCTAGGTAGGCAGGTAGGTTCTCAGATTACAAAAGCATTTGAGTACTTAAATTGGACAGACAGATTTCTTTTCCCAATGAAAAACTGCATTTTGGATTCTAAAAGCATGCAGGCCTTTGTGATTGGACTGTGCCTGGGTTACAGCTGCTCATAATGTGCATCGCTGGGGGCAGAGCAAAGTCCCAGGTCTCTGGGGCAAGGATTTGCTGCACTGCAGATCTGCGAGAGTTTTACTTGAGTGCTAATGGGCACGCACAGAAAGTTGAGGGACCTTTACACAGCGTTTGGGTTCCACAGCATGCCCGAGAAAGCAATTCCATCATTAGGACAAATTTTGTTCGTGTAAATATGGAGCTCAACTTTCAAAGGCCCTGTTGAGCTGCAGTATTCTCAATTAATTCCAAAGACACCCAAGAAAACAGAAAAGCAGCAATGTACCCTGCTGGTTCCCTTTTCATTTTTTGTTTTATTTCCATCAGGAGAGCGGGTAAAATCAGAGCCTACTGTGCAATGCCAGTGGGCCAGCTGATGTTACACCCTTACACATCCCTGGAATAAGCTTGCTTGTCCTATGTAACAAACATCAGTAGGTTTACGCCAGTGAGGCTGAGACAAAAGCTTGGGCTTTCACTGTTAACGCAAAAGCACACTGAATTACCTGTTGCATATTTCTGGCGTTCAGAGCACCAAAACTACCAGGGAAGCAAATACCACTCCAGGAAGATTTATTTGTCGGCTTCTTAGTGGGACGCTTATAATGAAAAATCTATTTATTTCTCTTGTCCGTCAAAATAGGACTTGCCTTGAGCAGCTGAATAAAATGTTGCAGTTCTGCATTAAAGTAATGCAATTCCATGCACAATCCCAGCATCAGTCAGCTCCTGCCCTAATGCAGGTAGTGCCGGGGGAGGCAGCATGTTTATGCTCTGCTTTATTGCCTTGAGCTGCTGCAAGCAGAAGGAAGACACCCATGATTTACGCAGCACGGTTCATGTTGCTCACATCACCCTGCTAGCTGTTTTAAGGCATCTCTTTGCCTCCCACCCTTGGCCTGCTCCTTTCTGGCCTCCACCTTTCTGAAATCCTGTATGAAATGAAGGAGGGTGCTGGCTGAGCGAAATGCAAGGGAAGAAGCCCATAACAGGCTCAGTATGACCAGGGCAGCCCTGACTGCTCTAGAGCAGGTGGTGGGAGCCTCAGCCCCATTTGGATGAAGCCCTCCTGCCTTCTCTCATCCACTTGGTCCTGAAAGTCAAGCAGAGGGGAACTGGTAAATGGCAGTGAGCAAAAGACGTGAAGGGTTTGCGGTAGGAAGCGATCAGTAACATTAAAAGCAAACAAACAGGCAAGTGTTGTGGTGTTTTGGATTGCTTTGTGTTATGAGAAATTCCTTAGGCCAGGCAGCTTCATTTATACATTCTTCTTGTAATTACACAAACCGCGAGACTGTAATTTAAAAGAAAAAAACAAAAGCAAAACAAAAAGCCAGCAGTGGGGTTTCTTTCTGCTCTGGAAAGAAGAGTTGATTCTACGCTTCTGTTCCTTTACAACAATATGCAGGGTCTGTGCAGTGCTGAGCTGCCTTGCCTGAATGTTAAATTATAACGCTTGTTTTACTCTTTATTTCTGTGTCTTGCGTGATGCGGTTTATACCAGCAACATCTGAATGCTTTGGCTTACTTTGAAAGACGAGGAGAGTTAAGGGTCTTTCATGAAATAAAAGAAAATCCCCGAAATAGCCTTCTGTGATTTCTGAATTGTATTCTTAGCTGCATTAGCATATAGCTGGAGTTAATTCATTTGCATAGTGAAAAAGTCAAAGCGAGAACAGAATTAGGCCCGTTAGAAACCGAGCTAGAATCATATCTGATGCAGCTCAGTCTCAGCTCTGCACTGGCAGCCTGTCTCAGTGCTCATGAAGTGGAGGTATGGATGTTCCAGCTTCATCTGGGCAGCGTGGTGTGACATACCCCAGGGGGGGACTGCCCCGGCTCTTGGAGGTTGCAGCCTTGGCCAGAACCCAAGCACACTGCTTCCTGAGGTGATGTGCTCAGGTCTGTGCTGCAGTGGCTCGGGGCCTCCTCTGTCCTGCACAGGGCCATCAGCCTGGCAAGCCTTCCAGCCAGAGCCACTGCCACCAGTGCTTGGTTCTGCAGCTGCCAGAGCCGGGCCCTCACAGTCTCTTGTCCACACGGGTGTAGCATTGGGTGCTTGTAGATGTAGGTTGGTGTCAGTGGGACATCAGCAATGCACTGCACACCTGGCTCCCATGGGAGAGGGTGCTCCATTTGTGCGGGTGCTTCGGAATCCCTTCAGGATGATTTACGGAGGTCTCCAAGGAGGAATCTTTTCCCCTGTCTATTTATCACAGATCTCTTTTGGCTGAAGCTGGTCTGATAACGCATACAGACTTGTAGTAGAACTGTAAATCTCTCTAGCTCTATATGCAGATTATTATTTTTAAGTCTTGGAGATCTTTGTCACAACAAGGCACTGAGCGTGTGCTGCCCTTTAAATGTAGTTCCCATGACATGGCTGCGTCCTCATTTTAAGGAGAAGAGCAAGGGAGATGGGCACGTTTCAGGGACCTTCCTTAAACCACTTTTTATTTGACGTAATTATTGTCACAAAATTCCTGACCTTGAATCTCTCTAAACTTAATAGTTGTAATCTGTTAAATCCTTCCTCGGATGGGAACTTCTACGGCTGTAACAAGTTTTGTCGTTTTGTATCCTTCTTGAAATGACTTAGCGAGCACTTCAGCTTGGGAGTGCATGGAGGCTTTTACATACGGCTTCAGATTCCTTTCCCTGTATTAACACACCTCTCTGCTTGTTGTCCTGTCTTTGCTGGCTCTTTGTCATTCTGGACAGAGCAGGTGCTGTCGGTGAAGTGTCTGAGTGCTACCTGAGTGTCCTCCAGAGCAGTGAGAGCTAAGGGAACTCCCATCAGTGTGTGCTTTTGGTGTGCATTACCTTGCTTTTGGCTAAGCTAAATTCCAGCTGATCACGGAATATTTCCTCGACATCTTTGGAATTTATATAGTCATTGACTGAGAGAGAGAGAGAGAGGATAGAAATTAAATGGTCACAACATTTGCTGAATGTTTGCTAGTGGAGAGGGAGGGCTCCCGTGAAGCGAGGCTGGTTTCTCACAATCTCATTTCTCCGTGCTGTTCTCTCCCCATATCAAGTGGCAGGATTAGGGAAGGCATGAAAGAAATTTCCTTTAGTTCTCTTTGCTTTGGGGCAACAGGGCAGCGTGAAGCTTCTGCTGCAGGACTGTTCCAGGACTCGCCACGAGCAACCTCTCTGTTTTGGTGCAGGGGGAGAAGAAGTGACTGTTCCCTCCTGCAGACCCTCCCTGCTCTCTGGCAGGGGAGGCCCTGCTCTGCCCCATTTTCGGAATCGCAGCAAACGGAGGGGAAACTGTCACTCTCTCTGGTTTTCACACAGTGAATTTTGGCAGTCTTACTTAATATTCACAAAGTGAAAAGCACCTAGGATGTTTATTTCTTTTTTTTATTTGGACTATCCAGACTTCAGACAGATTTTTCCCTCTCAAGCACCAGGAGCCTCACAGTTGCTGCCACTTGCCTCTCTATGCCACAGTGCATTAAGTTGTCACGTTGACCAGGAAACTAGAGGGTATATGAAAGTTCATCTCGCAGGAAGATTTATATGTAATCTTGTTGAAACTTGATTGATATTGTGGAATTATGTAAGGAAGTACATATGTATTTAGGGTATGTGTCTGTAAACTTTCTAGGCAGCCTGTGGCAAATGAAAACAGAATGTTTCAAATGTGTTTCCATCTGTGGAGACCAAACACACCAGCTGAGCCACATACAGTTCCCGTTGCCATCCAAGCCCTGAAGTCTGCTCGCTAAATTAGTGGGGGTGAACTGGGTTTGAGCAGCACCTTTAGCTGAAGATTTAGCATATGAGGTATAGTTTATGTTGTGTGGGCTACTTTTAAGCAAAACTCTGTGCATTCTTTAAAGAGAGTTTCTGTATTTTCATACCAACTGCTCTTGTGTTTGATATACCACCAGGAGGTAATGCAACACACATTTAAGAGCGTCTTTCTCTCTTGAGTGTGCAGTGTCATTCCTGCTCACGCTTCTCCTTGTGCTCAAATCCCTTCACTGACAAGCAGCAGCCACGGAAAAGTGGCTGTGGTTGTTGGTGAGACAAGAAGGACGTGTGCTGGGAGCAAGGTCGCACTCTGTGGAAAAGATCGGCTTGTCAGAAACCCAGAACAGAAGTGTTGAGGATCCTTTTATTCTCCAAGAGCAGTCCTTCTCTCATGATGTACTCCTGAGTTCACTTGTTACTTTTCCAAAACGTTCTCTGGTCGATTATTACAGACTTGCATGTCCTGGGACCTCACTGCGTGCTACTAAAATAGTTTGCTGCCTATACAGTTATGCCATCAAAGGCCCTGCCTATGGCAGGACTATGCAAAATGAGGGTTTGGAACATGGTACTTTTTCACTGGGAAAAGATGAACCGTGTTCAGTGATAGATTCTTGTTTGAAGAGGAACCACTCAGATACGCTGCGATTGGAATACTCAGATTGGAGGCTCAGCTCCTCCTCCTGGGGTCCTGGTGCAACTTTGATATGCAAACTCTGTCAAAAGGTTTTGAAGGCAGGAAGCCTGCCAGAAAGAAGAACACAGAAAGTGAGGAAAGATCAAGCTATCAAAGGGGTTGTTACTAACTGAAGGGAGGTCTGCAGTGATAAAGCTCCCGTGGATCTATTCCTTTCTCTTTGCTGCAATCCAAGAGCTGTCTTCCCCCAGTACAAATCCAAAGGCGAAGCGGTGGGCATTAATACCTTCTGCTCTGTCAAGATTCGAGCAGCTCACCAGAGGCCAGGGAAGAGAGAGGGAGATGTCATTTACTTGCTGTCTTGCCAGCTCCGTTAAACTTGGCTCACTGTGGGTCCCTCTCTTGCACTTGTACAGTGCACCTGAACTGGGCAGCAGCATGAATGTGTCGAGTTCCTGGTCTGCCTTGAAGGGCACGGAGCAGCGCTGTCTCGCTCTTGGGCTTGCTCAGATATCCATTTCATATATCACTTACCTACCACACAGGGTGGTTATGAGGATTAATTGGTTAATGTTGGTACAGCACTTTGAAGATGTGATGCACTATTAGGCTCTGGTCTCTGCTTGATGCATGAGTAGAACACACATTAATGCTAATGGAGGCTGCATGCGTTTCTCAAGCAGGGAATACATAAATGCTAAATATAATTCTAATTATTATTGTATTTCACAGTATTACTTGATCAGCCTTTTTAAATTGAACTGTTTTTTTTTTTTCATATCTAACTTGCAGAAATAAAAAATGTTCTTCATCTTGCTTTCAAAAGCAAACTACTTCAGCCCCAAATAAGCAAGCACCCTTCATTCCTCATGTTTCATTGTGTTCTTCTCTTTGTATCCTGCATATCATCTGACCGGAGGTAGACGTCTGTGTTCTGCAATTGGCAGAAGTATCTTGCTAGCTAAGGAAGCAAACTCATAACACCTAGCACAAATAGTATTTGATTACTGCTAATTACAGTGCTGTCACATAGGCAGGGGGAAAGAACGACGGCTGACTTTGTCAAATAGCAATGAAATAACCCGCTGTCTGTCTACTGACTTAATGGCTTTAATTGCCAGCGCATAATCAAGATCTGGTGAATTTGTTTGAACATATCAGCAGGCACCAAATATTTCAATTAAGATCAAGTTGTATAACTAGTGTTACTCCAGCTAGAGCAGAATTCTGGCAAATTCAGGTTTTTGAGGCTCACAAAAGGGTACCCATTGGCAAGAGCTAGCAGGAAAACGGATGACTGGATTTTTTTCAGAAGCTGAATGACTTCCTTCTCCTCTGATGTTACTGGAGCCGTGTGGTTGGGTTCCCTTTGATTTTTTTTTCCATCTGGTGTCTTTCTCAGGCTGATGATGTCCTCCAGCAGAGTCCATGCATTTCCTACTGTGGCCCCTTTCCCCAATACACAAGGTGCAAGGCCGGAGCTGTAGTGTGCCATGGGGACAACAGTGTCCCTGAAGAGTGTCTGCCCCAGTCTTCAGAAGGAAGCCCAGTGCGGCAGCATGAGCCAAGAGGCAGTTTTAAGTTTTCCTCGTAGAAAAACTGTGGCCTAGCACACCCACAGAGGTCTTTTTCTTCTATGTAGAGGTTTTTTTCTTTCTCTTCCTCATCCTCTTGTGAAAGCAGTCTTTTTTTAAGAAATCAGTCCTTCTCTGTAACCAGTGGATGCTGTAGGAGAAGAGGTTTGGGGTGAATGCTTGAATTATGTTCAGTTTTGAATCTGTCCCCAAACCATCTAAAGCCACTTTATCCACATCAAAGCCTCAGTCAAAGATTTTTGCTCTATCTTTGAAGGAACCTTCTTTCAGAGATTTGTGCCATTCAACAAGATCATGACCAGCTTCTTAGACACAGAAGAGCAGGTCCCCTTGATAAAACCTGTGAGGCCATGACCTGGACCTGGCCTTGCTCTTTCCTTAACGGAGATAGGGGGAACCTCGTACCTTTCCAATGCTGCTTTTGAGTCGCATAGACTGCATTTCTCTGTCCTGTTTATATTTATTCAGGATATTTGGAAAGATTCACCTCTACCAAGTTGTGACCATTCACCTCATCAGTTGCTGTTCAGCTTCTATATGAATTTCCTGGTTTGTTGTACTTAGCTTGCTCCGTGATGAACATTTGGCTGGACTGATGCATGGGTGTTCTTGGCACTACGGACTCTGCCTTGCTTTAAGCTGATCTTAGCTTTGGTGGTTATAATTCTTGCCTTCATATCACAGCCTATGCTTGTCTGTACATTGCTACCTTATCTGTGATCCTCTCTTAGTTTCATTCACATTCTGTTCAATCCATCTTTGCTTGACCACAACACATAGTAGTGGCCTGTTTTCTCCCCGCCCCCATGGACCCAGTAATTTTGGGGATCGTGCTCAGCAGGCATGAAAAAAAAATCCCAAGTCCTTTCTGTTTGCTCTGAGGGACCTTTAGAAAGTTGTACCACCTCCTGCGCAGTTCTGGCAAGGCTGCAATCGGTTGTGTGTGTGCTTAGTGGGAGCTGTCAGCACTCCACAACTCTCCAGATCAGACCTGGAGTTTGAGTGCTAAAAACAGCCCCAAAATGCAGTGATGGTGCACAATTGGCAGATTTACACTTGCAGAAAAACCAAAAAATAAAAATAAAAAATCAGAGCTTCTTCCTCCTTTTTATTTTTTTATTTTTATTTTTTTTGCCTTTCAGAGTTGGAGAAGAAGCAGCTTAAATCATGAAATGCTCTGCTGTTTTGCTTCTGAATGTGTGTGCATGCATTTCAGTGAGTTTTCAGTCTTTCAATTTGTTCTGTAGAAGGAACTTTTAAAGGAACAGAGAAGCTGATAGTGTAACAATGGGGGAAGACAGTGATGCCAGGCAAGGTCAGTGTGCTTGTGTACTGATGAAGCCAAAGAGTGGGAAGACTGAAGAGGGCTTGTATTCTGAATATTCTTTGTGCTTGCTACCCTCGAATCTAAATTTAACTGAATTCAGGAAACCTTAATCACAAAGGAACCTGCTCTTTTTTTTTTCCCTCCCTATTCCTTTCTCAGCCATGGGCTTTTATTGTCCAACTGAACTAACTTTTAACTGGTCACACAGCTGTATTGCTCTCAATGGCTGTGGTCACTGACTTTCCATCTCTGCCAACACAGAAGATGCTGGGACAGCAGCTGCTGAACCATTGATGGATAGGGAAAAATTGGCTATTCCTAAGAGAAAAGTGATCAGAGTAAACAGAGCTTTTACACTGTGATATTTTGCTAGCATACTTTTCATTTCCCATGTCTCACTGGCTCTGTTGCACGTAGGTAGCTCTAAAACAACTTCCATGTCATGGAGCTCACCTCCGTGCTCTACCATGCAGAAGATGGTGTTTCTCTGGTGCCCCATTTCACCACCTACCTGTCAGCATAGGTGCTCTTAATGGGCCCAATTTTGGGTGAATCAGCACAGCAAGGCAGTTGCCTCTATTCACACCACCTGAGGACCCCTTGTGAAAAATAACTACCTACCTTTTGTAACTGCAAGCAAACTTTGCTGATATCATTACTGTCAATTGAATCTTCATTAGTTTGCATCTTGTCTATCATTTTTCCAGCGTTCTTGACTCGTTTACTTCTGCTCAAAAGCTGTGAGCTTTGGTAATCTTCCAAGTTGCCTTCTTTGGCTTCCAAAATCACCAGATTTCTTTTGTTTGTGGTTGTACGGTCTTTGAAGCATCCTGCACTCTGTGGCAGAGAGATTGTGATCACCTTTTTAAAAACTGAGAACTCTTTTTTTTTTTTTTTTTTCCTTCTAATTGTTTTCCCCACACGTATTGGTCTGCACTGGTGCATCAGGCTGCTGTAGAGAGCAGCAGTTAGGCACCCTGCTCTCAGTTCATGCCACAGAGCAGCAGTTAGGCACCCTGCTCTCAGTTCATGCCACCTTTAATGTTAACAATGTGCAGGGATTGCCTGGATAGTAACTGTGTGAAATCCTGATGGTTTTTACGTTGCCTTCTAAACTGGGTCAGAAATAATATTCCTGGAATTGCCCTACTGTAAAGAATCGTGTTGAGGGAGATGGTGAGGGAGGCAGCAGAAAGCCTGCAACGAGAGGCGCTGAGCAGAGCAAGGGTAGGATGGCAAGCTCCTTGCTGCCAGCTCTCACGTTTGGATGGTTTTTGTGGTCCTGGTCTTATTTTTGCTGATAGAACTTCTGTTGGATGCCCTTCCACTGAAAATTTTGTCATTTTCCCGCATGGTTAATATTCAGATATAAAAGAACTATTACAGTTTAAATGATGAATAGATGCTAATTTATACATATGTACTTACACTCAGAATGCGTAATTAATGATCTTCTGTGTCAGTCACGGATATGCAAATGATTACATTTTGCAACTCTTATCATAATTGTGTTGCCCTGTCTGGCTTCAGTTTGGGGAATGTTTTTGCTGCAGTTAGGTGAGCAGCCCGCAGGCGGGGGTTGTCTCACTGCTGCAGCTGATGTGGACCCTCCCGGTCGTGCTGCTAGTTCCACAAGTTGAAATGATGGCAGTGAGTACGGCTGCTATGTGTCTGCGCTGCTCAGTCAAAATCATGTTGATGGTGTTTGGTTTGGTGTGCCACTGTACAGAGCACAGTGCTTTTGCTAAAAGCTGGAGCCAGGCAGGAGGACGTGAGCACCTCTGTGCAGTCTGCCTGTCCCTATCTGTCACACAGGGACCTGTGTCTGCCACACTGGTGCCTCGAATGTGGGTGCTCATCACGAAGCTGGCGTTCCTCATCTTTCTCTTTAAGAACTGTCTGCATCCACGGCGAAGGGAAAGATCCATCACGTATTTTATTAAGGCTTGTGGGTAGACTTCGCTACATAAATAATTTTACCTCCCATAATTACAGAGAACATTAATAAAGACGATGATTTTTCAACTGTGATGTGTATTTGCATTGAAGCTGGTCCAAATTTGCAATTCTTGGGATTTGGACAAAGGAAAATGAGCAGGGTCAGTTATTTTTATTGCTGTTTTTCTGGTTTCTTGGACTGAAAACAGCCGTGAGGGGGGAAAAAGAAACCCCAAAATGAAATCTGACAAATTTCATGCAATTAGTGACCTTGGAAGGCACAGATTAAGGAATTAAGTGAGAGAAGTTCCTTCCTGACTTCCCAGCACTGATGTCAGGGTGCAGTGTGGACTGGAGGCTCAGCGGGGCTCTTAGGGCAAGGCCCTGCAGCAGTGGACCTTTGTTAATGCTCTTCCCTGGATGCACAGGGAGATTCTCAGGAAATCAGGAGTTGCTGTTTCAGGGGATGCTGGAGTTTTCATTAGGGTTGCGGACAAGAAAGCGCCTGGAGGACATCCTCCTTCTCCCTGCAGCCTGCAGCTGGGCACAGCGAGCGGGCTCATGGCCAGGGAAGGGCTGGGGCTGGCCGCTGCTCTGGGCTGCACCAGACTTGCCCCCGTCAGCAAGGTGCCCAGCTCTGCGCTTAGACTGCCTCTGAAATCACTGCCGGGACTCGCAAAGAGCTCTCAGCAGCACGGTTATCGAGTCATGCTCCAAATTGATCCTGCAGGCTGCGATGTCGGGCCCCGGCCAGGGAGGTTATCGATTTCAGACAGACAGCTCAGCAGGCCATATGATCTATGCTGTTGTGCCGCTGCCTCACTTACAAGTTACGGCCGTCACGACACGGGCATCCAGCAGCTCCGTGACATCGCGTGTTTCATCACTGCTGGATGTGTAACTCAGCTCTCAGAGCAGGGGTGAGGAGGATCCAGGCAGCAGTTGTGGGAGAGATGGAGCTCCCTGCGCGAGCAGCAGCGTGCAGAGGAATGAATGTGCTTCCCCTGTGCTCTTCAGCACTCTCATCTTCTGCAGAGTGCTGGACCTCTCGCCAAAATGCTGAGGCTTGAATGCTGTGAGGTACACGCATCATCTTAGGCAGAGATCCTACGTCTTTCTGCTCTAGTGTATATATGCCTGTTAGTATCCTAAATATCAGCAAAGAAAGGAAAATCAGGGGAGTTTATTGAATTCCAAGCAAGGATTTACAGTATAATCAGGAGCTTGCTTCTTAAGTCTTCTTCGAATGTGTGGTGCTCAGCACGCATCACCTGTATCATAACTCACACGTACAAACACTAAAGGAGAACTGGAAACTTCCATGACAGGGGCAGCTTTTGGTGTGTATTGTTACAAGATACTGTAGATAAACCTTTTCCACGCAGATGGGTATTTTCCAGTGGAATCGTACGGAAGTCCTCATTTGGTTATTTCCATTCAGAAAAAGAGACTGCACTGGCTTGGGAGTTACAGGAAACAACAGCCATGTGGCTTTTTGCTTCTTTCATACGCTCATTCTAGAACCCAGGAAAAGGCTTGGCAAGTTTTGCTTGTGAAAGGAGGAGCAAATTGTTACACAGGCGTGGTTTGAGAGGTGCATTTGGCAGCTGGGCTGGTTCATGAGTGTTTTTGCTTTTGCACGGGGCAGAGATACTGACACACCTGAGTGTGTCAGCGGAGATGCCAGTACCTCCAGGGCATGGCAAGCTGGGGCCATCAACTTTGTGGTGCTCCAAGCTGTGCTAACCATGTTCTTCCCCAAGGTAGGCAGGTTACCTTGGTAGTTACTGCTGCACGAGTTCAAGTTTGAGTCTGCACCTCCCGACGTTTCTACTTCTGTTCCTTTCCTCTGCCCGCATTGGCTTTGTGGTCACTTTCAGCCATGTCAGCATGTTGAAAATTGCTGACAGTAAACAGCAGAGGCATGCATGCATGCTACTGAAAAAGCCACAAGGAAAACAGCCTTGGGTAAAGAGTGGATTTGCTCCGTGTTACATGTTCACAGCTTCCAGGCACAGTCTGGAGCCCCCTGAAAAACATGGGGCTTGGTATATTTTACTTCCACTTCTTAAAGGAGAACGATAGAGGACAGCTCGCTTTTCCGCGTGCATACTGGTTTGCACAGTGGTGGAGAGGTTTACTTGGATTAGATGCTGGGCAGGAGAGGGCTGCAGCCATGCAGGGATGGCCTGGGGCAGCCCAGCCTGTGGCACGCTTGGGGATGTCACTGTGCTGTCCCCGTGCTCCCACCACCTGCCTGCAGCCTCGGCAAGGCCTGGTCAGCATACATGGAGCTGAGAGGCTCCAGGCTGGCTCCTGCTCTGGCCTGGGTGCTGCACCAGTGGGTGGTGCTGGATATGGCCCCACGCCCCGTGTTGAGCCACGCGCTGCCAGTGCTTGGCTCAGCTTACAGAGGCGGTAGGCTGGGCTCACTCAGAAATGGATTTTGCTGGAAGCCTGCATCTATTTTTATAGTTTACTCAGCTGCTGTGGAGCTGTTGCAGCTGTCTGAAGCAGTGGCAACATGCACCTTGCTGGAGGTGCTCATGCTGCCTCGTGTCATGTCACCCCTGAATCAGGTCTTCTCTGTAACTGGGCACTGCTGCAAGGGCCAGCCTGCAGCTTCTGTCCTCTTCCCTTTCCAGTGCAGAGGTGGGACGGGGTCTGCAGCCTGATCCAGAAACACAGGGATAATGCAGGCCAGAGCCTCCTTTCTCTGACACTGCATCACAGAGGCTGTCCTGGAATCAGCAGCTATTCTGCCTGCAGCTGATGCAGATAGGATCAGGATTTCAACCCGATCTATTTTAAGAAGCGTTTAAGAACACGGTTTCCAAACCATGTTTCAACTTGCTCTGCTCTCATTCACATCACAGTTGAGGATAAACCAGGCCAGGTTTGCTTAAATCTCTACTTCAGACTGACTTGAACTAAGACAACCCGAATCTGATGGAGCCAGCTGAAGGTATAGCAGTAGGTGAGGCAGCTGCTGGACTCGGGAGAAGAGATGGATGTCAGGAGGAAACCAAAGGATTTGCCTGCCCTCAGTGCTGGAGGTGCTGCTGCCAGTCCTGCCCACGCACAGTGCGTGCCCTCATGTCAGCACTGCACAGGCAATAAACCAAAATGCTTTGTTTCCCGATATCAGGGATTGCCTTCAGTCCCTGCCTCTAAGCTCCCTTTGTTGAAGCCCCAAACATTTCTTCAAGAATTTCTAGGAGGGTGCTGGCACATAATGACTAATTTTGTAAATCCAACGTTAGAAAGGGGGGTTGTACATTTGAGAGACTTTGTCTATATTTAGAATAAAACTTCGTGCTCTCGCTGTCAGGATGCGAGCTTAATTACAGCGTGCTGCAAACTTTGCCTTTGTGAAGGATATTTTTCTGCGCTGCCTGCTTCAAAAAGCCCAGTTTTGCTGCTATTTTTATGATGTTTTTGTAACAGCAGCAGGAGTTGAAACGGGTTTGGTGAAACCGGAGAGGGATCCTCTGACACCCAGCGATAGCAGCTGTGCGGTTCCCGGCTCGGAACTCCTCACCAGCTGAAATGAATCAATGTCAGGAGGAAGGCGTAGCAGTTGCTGTTCCTTTTCTTCTCCTTTTGTAACTTGCAATTCACTTTTCTATTATACCCTGACATTATCTGTTAAGATTTCGATACGGATCCACTTTTGTGTTTATGATCGGGTAACTGTTAGAGGGTTGCAACAGAAATATAAAGCCGGTAAGTGAGCAAGTTTTATATCCAAACCAATGAAAAGGTGCACACGGTGCAGACTCCCTGCCTTTCAAGAGGAAGCTGCCAGCTTTTCACGATGGCTGCTGAGCCGTAGGGAGGCTTATGTCCTTATCAGAACATCGCGACGTGGTTCGCAGAGGCTGGCACGCTCTGCTCCAGATAACAGCAGAGCTGCCACACCTCTGGTGTGGTGGTAGCAGACGTGTGATGTGTGCGTTGTACCAGAGCAGCAAAGGATGATGCTTAAAAGTCACAAAGTGTGAGCGAGCGTGTGAGAAACCTTCACCTTCCCCCGTCTGGGTGCGGGTTGCTCCAGTCGAGAATTTTGGGGGGAGGAGTTTGGTTGTTGTTTTGTGTTCGGTTTTTTTTACGGCCGCACAATTCAGAGGGATTCCTTTGAAAGGAGAGAGGAGAGATGTGCACGTTTCTCCTGCTGGCAGGAGCACGGGGTGTTGGGTGGGCACGTGGTGAGCTCTGCGTGTGGTCACACATGGCTTTGGCAGCCCAGATTCATCCTGCACCTAGGAAGTGAGTCCTTAAAGAAACAACCTAATACAAAGTAAGCAGCATCTGCTTTGCTATTTGTTACGTTTATGTTTTGTATTGACTGGAGCTGCCGTAAAATTAAAAAAGAAAAAAAAGAAGAAAAAGCAAAAACCAAAACCACCTTTTTAATGGCAGCGGTGGAGTTTTCTGCAAAATATTCAATTTGCCAACATGTTATACTGAAAAATAAATCTGACATAACTTGCTGGAATAAAGCGTTATTTTCACTTTTACAGATAGTAATGTAAATGTTAAATGTGCTTTTATTTTTCCCCGTTGGTTTTAAAGAGAAAATAAAATAATTGGCCAGATGTCTTTGAGATTTGATGATAGATTATGCAGCACGTAAGCTTGACACCCGCTAGAAATTCTCCTTTCTGCAAAGCTTTTATAATGTAACAATATAAATTCATGCATCTCAGGTAAACCGTTTTCCTGCCCCCGTGGGATTCGTGCAAATTTCCCCTATTAGCATGGTGCAAAGATTCTGCTGAGACTGTTCACCTGACGAGCAGGAATCCACACAAGTGGCGTTTGCAAAATCCCAGCTGAGAGAGACTCTGGTTTGCATAAAAGAATATTTGAAAACATCTTTAATTTAGACAGGACCAGGCTCAAAGGCATTCCAGCATCTTGCTAGCTGTGCCACCACGGTAATAAACAATTCTGATGGTTGGAGGTGGGTAAAATGATTCAGGACCACGAGGGGGTGTTCTGTCTGTGTGCTCTGTGTCGTGGCTTTGTTTAACTTTATTGTGGCAGCGCTCCCCTGAGCACCAGGGTGCTTATTTGCCATCTGCGGGATGGCAAGCTCCCTCACTTTCTGAAACACTGCATGGCCCTCTGTTCCCAGAAACTTTCTCAAGTAGCACTATCTGCAAGTCAAAAAAATAAACCTCCCTTGTCCTTGGTTTCCCTGGGATGTTGGACTACTGGCTCCAATGGTATTTCTCACCGAACAGGAAAGAATTTGTTTGGGTTGCCTTTACTGGTTATGGGCCAAATATTGACATTTTAATTCCGTGCTTACCTATTCTAGGACAATGTAAAAACAGTGCCGAGACCTTCATAATTCCCTTTTTTGGTTGTTGTTTTGTTTTGTTTTATTGACGGTATGCCAGAGCAAAAGTGGCATTACGTTGGAAAGTATAATGAATATTTTGCCTGGAACAACTTCGGTATGTGTATCTGTTTCTTTAAACGTTATCTGAGACATTAAAAGAAACCTTTTCTGTCACTGAGATCTAAGCGTTAGTCTCTAGGCAGTTCTTACTGCAATTAAGAATTGCATAACAATCTGATTGTTGTAAGTCAAAGTAATAAATGAGTACGGATGAATATTTGGCTGGGGAAAAAAAAAAAGAGAGAATGAGACTCTTTGTCTTAACGTGGGCTATGTGGAAAAAAAAGCTCTTGCATGGAGGCGAGAGCCTGTGGAAGAGAAGGGATTGAAACTGATGATTTAATACACTTTCATAGAACAAATATTTTGACTAATACCTTGCTCAGGACATTATGGAAAAGGCAAAGCAGAGCATCATCTTAGCTAAATGCCATTCTATTTCCATGAAGATCTTTCCTGTATGAATTTGGCTGGCCAGTGCTGTGAAGCACTGAGTTACAGGGGCAGACCGGGCAAAGAGCTTTGTAAGTAGAGCTCTTGTACCTGCTGCTGGTCTCCCTCCATCCCCTCTGTTCTTTAAAGGCAGTTATTGTGAGAAAGCTGCGGTATGTATGTTTTGGTTTTCTCATCCTGAAAGTAAACAAATATCCCAGTTCCAATTGCAGTATGTCACTCCAAGGAGGGCTTTATTAATACTATTAATTGTCTCTTTAATATTTTGCTGCTCCATCACATGGTTACTGCCAGCCCCTCAGAGCTGGTTCTGGAAGGGATGGCCAAGTGGACAATGGGCACCTCAGGACCTTCTGTTCTTCCAGCTCCCTGCAGAAGTGCAGGTTTGTGGGAAGACAGAGCAGGGAAGCACTACAGAAAAGAGTGGTGGTGTTTCTGCCTCCTTCCTCTCATACACAGCAGTGCTGGAAACTTCAAGTTCTTTATGGAGCAAGTCTTTCCGTCACAGACCAAAATAATGTCAGGTCTGAGCTTAAGGTCACCTTTGTCACCTTCTCTTCCCAGACCCCAGTGCAGTAAGAGTAAGGTTCTGATTTCAAAACACACCCAGGAGGGACCTCGGGAAAGAGAAAGGCATGAAAGGTCGAAGAGCCTTGTGTCACTGTAATACTTTGGTCACACCCAGCATCTTATGGGGCTAAGCAACCTGCCTCCCGGACTACATAGATGAGGAATGAAGAGCGCATTGCCTTTCCTTGCTTTCTTAAAACGATTTTGTGGCATTCACAGCTGGGTTGTGGTTGTGGCTGGCACAAGACAACTGGTTCCCAGTGGATCTCATTCTTCACCGCTGCATGTTACTTGCAAAATCTACCAGCTTCCTGAGGCCTCTCTGACCAGCAAGAAATGGGCAGGCAGAAGCTACCGCAGCAATTAGTCACCAAAATCAGTCAGCCCAAAGCCTGCCCGCTTGGCCTGCTCGTGATGTTTGTCTTGGTTTTGACCTGCAGCTGTTACCAGGCAGAAGTCTTATGCAAAGAGATATAAATCTAGAATTTTGTCAGTTCTGAGAGCTCTGACTCAGAGCGACCTCTAGTTCAATCTGTAGAACAGTCCCTCAGCTTTTACTGGAAGGCCTTCCAGTGAAGGCCTTGAGCAGAGTGGTACTGTTTATTTCAGTGTGGATGATGATGCTGCTGCTGGAATCTGTGCATGCTTCCAAAGGAGAACAGCAGAAAACACAACACACGCATACACTGCAAAACTTGTCATCTCCATGAGCATCAACATCGCTGCTGATACAAAAGTGCTGAGAGGAGCATTATGGTCGCCTGGTTTTTGATTTTGCTTGGAGCTTCTTACAGTATCCCTTGTGAAGAGCAGATGTAAGGCAAAAGCACAGCTGAACAGATGCAAATCAGATAACTCGCAGAGGTCTGAAACGTGCAATGAACTTTATCACACATCCATACGCTTCACCATGCAGTGAGAGGAAGGGAGGGAGGAGGCTGTTAGGAGCAAAAGGTGTGTGATGGTGTTTCCTACATAAAAAGAGCATCACAGCAGCATGTACGAGGCAGCATAAGCCGATCTTGACGTTGATCTATGGGTTGCAGTGGAGCTTTGACACTGTCATATGGGGCCTGAATGACTTGGAGGGAACTGGGTACCTGTATTAAAGCGGGATGAGGTTTCTTGTGAGAATCTGTGCTAGCTGACTTTGAATAGTATGGTTTTGAGATCCTAGTTCCAGGCTGGCTCTTGAGTTTTAGTCTCTACAAAGCTCCTGTTGCTGGTTGTCAGAATCACACATTGCAGCTCAGTACTACTTGATACCATGGTCAGCATTAACAACCTTTTTCTCATCATCTCAACATGCATAAAGAAAAGAGAAAGTACTCCAGACTTCTTACAGCCCAACCGAAAACAAATGTAGTCAGCAGCTTCTGATGTGAGTTTATTAATGTTCGAGCATATAATAACATTCCCATTAGATACGTTCTTTGAAATAGAGTGCAACTGATGACTGCTTTGACATTTCTGTGCACCGTTATGTGGTAGATTTGTGTGGTTAGTGACAGTAAATGCCAGTCTAACGTTGCTGATTTCAAGGCAGTAACTATTGATGTGAACCGGCAGGAACAGAATGCATTTCCAAAAGTGTCTTTCAACTCTGGGGTACCTGTATGTTCTAAGGCCTAACGTTTAGAGATTTGAAACTTGGCAGTTTTCCTTGATATATGTAATTGAGGCAGCCCTCATATTTGAATCGTTCTGGAAATGGTGTGGTTTTTTCCTCTTGTTTCTGTGACTGACAGCTTGAAATTCCTCCCCCGGGCCAGTAACCATGTCTTCTGCAGTGAGGCCTCCTCAGGGCCTAGGATCTGAGACCAGAGGTGGCAGCCATCCCTACTCACTCCTCACCCCACCAGTTTCCCATGCTCCTCTCCCACATCTTGCTGCTCCATCACACTACATTGCTGCTCACTTCTCCGTGAGTTCGGGAACGGCAAACGCAAAGTTCAGTCTGTGTCTGGTTGTTTGGATTTCTAATCTGATGGAACCTTGCTCTGCATTCCTATCTGGAGGAAATGAAGGAGGAAATGGCATTTTCTCCATTTCCTTTACCTCGGTGTCACCCTGTGCATAACCTGATGAGATAATACCATGCTTGAGAAACGCTTACAGGATTTTCTTTTTTTTCCCCAGCTTTTTTTTCCTGACATGCAGATTCCTGAGATACAGATTCTGTCTTTTCCTCCATCTGCCTTGAAAGTGTGCATTGTAACAACGTTCTGAGTTTTTAAACTAGGCTGATTACAGGCACTAGATGTACAGACATCAATATACTACTCTTTCCTTCCATAATGTTGATTAATTGTGAACTCTCCACGTTGTGTAGGCTTAGCTTCTGGAAAAGTCTGTTTTATTCTTGGGAATGATTCACTCTAAATGTAAGCACATAGCTATGCTGTCATGGCGCATATTATTCAGTGGGGATGGGAAGGAGGAAACGCTTGCTGCTCTAAACCTCAGTGTGGTTTTTCTTGCATATCTCCTTGGGCCAGATCTCAAAGATGGAAACGAGTCAGTCCCCTCTGAGGGATCATTTTAAAATCAAAGACTGCAGTATGTCTCAAGCGAGTAAGAAGTGTGCAATGTATGCCTGTGAGAAACTGAGCTCAGTAGTCAAGTAACAGTTCCAACCTGAAATGAAACTTTCCATGGGGGTTAATCTGCAGTGGCCCTGTCTACACGTCTGTCCCATTGCTTGCGCTGGTCCATGTCTGAAAGCACATGCGGTGGGAGCGAGGGCTTGGTGTCCTAGGAGATTCTGGTCTGAAGGGAACAAGCAAGAAGTGGAAGTATACAAAGTATGAGGAGAGCTGGGGAGAGGCAGACCTCGAAGAAGTTTGAGGGGTCCATTCAGTCCCTTCCTAGAGTCCCAAAATACTCCTTTGTGCTGAGCAGTTCACCTCCATATGAGAGGACAAGGGGTAGCAGATTCTCTAGTCACTGTGCCAGAGGTAAGAGAGTGAAAATAGCACCTGAAACATCTCATATTATTTAAAAGCTCATGCTACAGCTCACTGTTCATTTCAAAGCTGAGGGCATGGCTGGTGTCAGGACCTGCAGCTTGTTGGCGCGTCGGCTTGGTGGGGTCAGGAGGCAGGAAAGCTTATGTTGTTCTGAGTAGAGTGGTAGATTGTGATATAAAAAAGAGAAAACCACATCCTTTGTGCAGGTGATGGTGAAAGTGAAAAGCTCTTCTCTGACTGTAGCAAGTGCTGATCCTTGTGGGATGCTGTCGTGGTAGCACCTTCCCGCAGGACTTGTCTGCAGCATCCTCTCCTCCCCACACACAGGCAAGTAGGAAATCTACCTTTCCTGTCAGTCAGAGCTTCTTCACGTAGCAGCAGAAGGACAAACCTGGTAGGATTCTTGTCAGTTTTGCTGCGCCCATAGGGTACTGATTATCATTAATGAGTCTTAATGATTTCGCTGTGCAGCTTCTTGGGAACAACAGGAGCAGCCTGCCTGCAGACTGAGAAGCATGGCACAGCAGTGGGTTGTATTTGGAAAGTTATCCCTGCAGTCGCAAGGGCTGTATTTTTCTGTTTTGTTTAGTTCAAATTAAAGGCTGGATTCTGCAGAGGCTGATGATTTTGAGAGCCACATCCTTCCCTAGTTGCATCAGGAAAGCACTGCACTTCCCACTGGCGAGAAGGCGAGTGGGCTCGAGCTCTTGTAGAAGCAGCACTCGGTTTCAAGAGAGGGAAGAAGTCATAACGTGACAAGAGTCTCTCAGGGCCCTCAGAAGCTGATGCTTTGAAGGCAGCCTGGTTCTTGTTTGTTTTGGTTCTGGTCGGCACTGGCTGCTGCTCTGCTCCTCCCACGAGGCCAATACTCTTTGCTCTGCCTTAGCAGTAGTCCTTCTTGTAAGGTGCTTTCCTGTGGAAATTACATCCCCAGGGTCAAAGCCCCAGCAGCAGCAGGGTGTGTAGAGGGGATTCCCCCTTTACCTAGACACGATGTCTCCAGCTCATCCTCCCCCAGCCCTGGCAAGGAATGCCAACAAAAACAACTGCTGCGTGCTTGCTTGTTTGTGTTTTGCTATAAAGCTGGAAATTGGAAAGTTACTGTGTGTGCCCTTCCCTGCCCCGGCCTTCTTTATTGGAGAAAAAAAAAAAAATAGCTGTTTCCCAACGCTCTCCCACAGGCTGGACACCCCTGGTTCCTGTCAGAGCTCCCCAGGCAGCCGCTCTCAGCAGCCATGCTCAGGCCTCGCCGGCATCCCGCTGCCTGCCTGGAGTTGGGAGCCCGTGGGGGTTCAGCAGTGTGCGGAAGGCGAGATGCTGGGGTTAACTCCATCCTCTCCCCGCCAGTTGTTTTCTTGCTTTGAAAAAACAAATAAGGAAACAATCCCTCCCCTCACATGCCCTTTTGTAAAATTAGACAGTGCTTCCTCTGTCTGCTCTCCCCGTTCCAGTGCTGAGAACGGCGGTGTGTCCGGGAGTGACAGCAGCCGGGTGACACTTATCCCCAGTAATCAGTCAGCGCTGGCCCTCTGCCTTTCAGCTTGCTGTCTGACCTGTGGGGACTTTGCTGGGAAGGCACATCTTGATCCCTAAGCACATTAGCCACGTGCTGCCCTCCAATGCTGGTGCGGCACAGCTGGCTCTGATACAGGCAAGCCTGAGCTTCACCCTGCCCACCACCTCGGTGTAGGGGTGAGCTTGGGCTGCATAGCACAGGACCTGCTCCGGGAAGGCACGTTTCCCTTTTGTGAGGCTGCCCCTAGGTCCCACCCGTGTGCATGATCCCAGCACTGCAGAGATGGAAGGGACACAGCGGCTGGTGCCCCAGCGGTCCCATATGGTGTGGCAGTCCCCCTTTACGGCTGTGGTGAGTGCTTAGGAAACTTTCTGCAGCCTTGCAAAGCTGCCCTTGAAGTGAGGCCATCTTAGACTCTGCTTAAAATTAAAAAAAAATACAATAAAAGAATAAAATGGAAACATTCCCTCCCTTCCCCCACCTCCTTATCTCTCACTTAAAAGCAGAGGAAGCGGAACATTTTAAAGAGGCTTTGTTTCTGTGGATTAAATGAACTGAAATACGGCTTCTTCCTCCCTTGATTTTCTGCCCTCGCCCAGGTAAAAAGCTGATCCATTGAAATATTGACTGTCATTAGTCTGAGGTTTGGGTTTATTTCATCTCTCGATGAAGCACAAATCTTTTTTTGGTTACCATCGGCCCTCTCTCATTGCTGTTCCTGTGTAAGACTTCCCCTTTGATATGACAATGACTTTGCACAGGGAAAGGACCTTTCCCAGAAAGAGAATTGTTTCAAGAACTGATGAAGGGTGAAAAGAAATTGGTAGCATATCATTAAAAAAGCAGAAAGAAAGCCAGCACACCTTGGCACACAGAAGAAAGGGGAGGGAAGTGGCTCTGAAGGCAGCAGACAGCATTGCTAACAGGCCGGCTTAAAGCCCTCTTCACAATGTGCAGTCGCTCTCCCCAGCTCATCCATTGATTTCCTTCTGCCCTCCGTAGGCCTGGCTGCAGTTAAACCTTGTGTCCTCCACGTGATGCTGAACCGAATCAGATTTTGCTTTTAGTTGTTCGATCAAATTTTCCTTCCTTGAGCTTAGAAGGCACACTTGGGACTTCATGGTAATTGCCTCCCCACGCTGAACTGCTGATACCTTTATTGGATTGGCGTAGGGTTTCAGAGGACTGTGTTTAACATGCAGTGAGCCGCAGCAATGCAAACAGCTCCAGTGTTTAAACAAGCATCCATTAGGCCAGGAAACAAGACAGTGCCAGCCCATTTGGTGCTCTTTAGTGCTGGCAGCTTAAGGTGAGCAGTGCAGTGGGGTTTGGGGGGAGGGAGGGGGATAGAG